>JADBJO010009567.1:27500-37500 GCA_016801955.1 Conus betulinus | reverse complement strand
TGGCTTAAACGACCTGAATATAAATAGCAGATACAAAGAAAATATCAAAGCATGTCCTTTTTGTAACCGCCTTGAGAACGAACTCCACTTTCTATTGAGATGCAATGCTTATATACCCTTTCAGAAAAAATACATACTGAAGCACAGACAATTTCAGAACGTGAACTCCATTGAGCTAAAACAATTACTTGCAAACGAAAATGTGTGAATATTACAAGCGATATTGCTATGTATATTTATTATGCACTGAAAAAAAAAAGAGAAGACTCGTATCCCACACAGTATGAATAATTAGTTACCCTCATAAATTAGCATTATTAGTGCATCGAAAAATATACTTTTGTTGTCATTTCTCTTTTTTCTCTTTATGTGTGCACTGCACTGCACCTCACATTGTTATAGGCCGGAGGCCTGAAACATTAAAATTATGTTCAATTGTTCTCTCTCTCTCTCTCTCTCTCTCTCTCTGTTTTGGTTTGTTTGTTTGTCTCTCTCAGTCCACCATCATCATCGCTGCAATGGTTATTATCATTTCGTTTTATGTAGGCCTGTGGCCCAAATACAAACAAACGACTTTGAACCCCCCCCCCCCCCCCCGCCCCACTCTCTCTCACTCTCCCCGTCCACGCGTGCACATGTCTTACGTGCATGTGTGTATATGTAGCAGGGGAGAGGGAAGGGGAGGGGGGGGAGGGGGATTTATCATGCGATTAATTTACAGGTTAGACAGTCCTCGAGAAAATGTATCATGTTATAAAGAAACTAACATCACGGTCTTCAGGAAAGTTTTTGTACTATGAATGACTAGCAGAGCAATTTTTGTAGAAAAAATGTCGCGCCATTGTGTATGTAACCATTCAAAAGGGGCTTGGGGGGGTACTTTTATGAACACAGTGAGTGACTTAAAAAAAATACTATTCGTCGGACGGAAGGGACAAAACAAAATTACAAGACAAAACACGGCCGCGTTTCGACCTCTTTGGGCTTCTGCAAGCAAGAGAAACAACATTCAGGACAAGGAAAACGAACGAACAATCACTTATCTCCTGAAGTTGGGCGCAAAATTAACTGCTCAATAGTCTTTCAGAAATTTTGTCAGGCGGCAAAGTAACCAGTCAGATGCTCTTTGAAGAATTGTTTTCATGCCACAAAGTAACCAGTAATACGATACTTCAGAACTTATTTATTAATGCCATAGTCAAACCATGTAATAGGCCTTTAGCAATTTTGTCATGCCATCAAGTAGCCAGTAATAATGTCCTTGAGAAATGTTGTCATGCCGTAAACAATCATCTGATAGTCCTGTGGAGATTTTGTCACGCCATCAAGTATTTCAAAATACTGATGGAATTCCCCAACAGAACCGTCACCCACCAACACAAAAATAGAACAGGGTCATCTTTTGTTTGGCACAATCTTGAGCTTAATGCCAGTGTCCTCCAGGTCTGACAACAACATGGGAGCTCTCAGCGTCAAGGATTTGAACACAAGGTCTGTAGTAAGCATCAGCAACAGAGTGGGTTAGTGGGCTCCAAGCCAGTGACTAATAATACATGAGATGTATTCTTTGTTAGAAAGAAAGAAATCACTGCAACACGATGAACTGAGCTTTTTTTAAATTTTTTTTTATTTTTTATTTTTATAAACGCAGCCTTCTGCCCCTCGGGGACAAATGGGTATTGTTTTAAAGGCTATACAGGGTGTTAGTCTTTCTCTAGGTATTGTTTTAAAGGTAGAACAGGGTGTTAGTCTTTCTCTAGGTATTGCTTTAAAGGTAGAACAAAGGGTGTTAGTCTCTTTCTTTAAGTATTGTTTTAAAGGCTGTACAGGGCGTTAGTCTTTCTCTAAGTATTGCTTTAAAAGCAGTACAGGCTCTTAGTCTTTCTCTAAGTATTGTTTTAAAGGTAGTATAAGGCGTTAGCTTTCTCTAAATATTGTTTTAAAGGTAAAACAGACTGTTAGTCTTTCTCTAAGTGTTGTTTTAAAGGTAATACAAGGTGTTAGCTTTCTCTAAGTATTGTTTTAAAGGTAATACAAGGTGTTAGCTTTCTCTAAGTATTGTTTTTAAAGGTAATACAAGGCGTTAGCTTTCTCTAAGTATTGTTTGAAAGGTAAAACAGACTGTTAGTCTTTCTCTAAGTATTGTTTTAAAGGTTGTACAGGGAGTTAGTCGTTTCTTTTAGTATTGTACTAAAGGCATTACAGGGTGTTAGTCTTTCTCGGAGCATTGTTTTAAAGGCAGTACAGGCTGTTACTCTCTCTCTCTCTCCTCCTCTCTCTCTCTCTCTCTCTCTCTCTCTCTCTCTGTATGTGTGTGTGTGTGTGTGTGTGTGTGTGTGTGTGTGTGTGTGTGTGTGGTGTTGTTTGTTTGTGTGTGTGTGTGTGTGTGTGTGTGTGTGTGTGTGTGTGTGTGTGTGTGTGTGTGTGTGTGTGTGTGTGTGTGTGTGTGTGTGCGTGCGTGTTGTTGTGTGTGTGTGTGTGTGTGTGTGTGTGTGTGTGTGTGTGTGTGTGTGTGTGTGTGTGTGTGCGCTAGAAACGGGCAAGTGCGTGTGTGTGTGTGTGTGTGTGTGTGTGTGTGTGTGTGTGTGTGTGTGTGTGTGTGTGTGTGTGTGTGTGTGTGTGCACGCCCGCGTGCTTTTGTGTGTCTTTGTGTGAGCGTGTGTGCGCGCATGTGTGTGTGTGTGTGTGTGTGTGTGTGTGTGCGTGCGTGCGTGTGTGCGTGCGTGCGTGCGTGCGTGCGTGCGTGCGTGCGTGCGTGTGTGTGTGTGTGTGTGTGTGTGTGTGTGTGTGTGTGTGTGTGTGCACGCGCGCGTGCTTTTGTGTGTCTTTGTGTGAGTGTGTGTGTGTTGTGTTTGTGTGTGTGTGTGTGTGTGTGTGTGTGTGTGTGTGTGTGTGTGTGTGTGTGTGTGTGTGTGTGTGTGTGTGTGTGTGTGTGTGTGTGTGCGCGCGCACGCGTGCATGCGTGCGCCTGTATGTGCGCGCGCGCACGACGAGCGCACGTGGGCGTGTGTGTGTGTGTCTGTACGCGCGTGCATGCAGGTGCATGCATTTAGTTGGAAGGTGGACAGTTTAAGTGATGTATGGGAGAGAGTAAAGAGAAGTGTTTCAAACGCATCTTTAGTCAATATAATTCACACAGTAACACAAAAGGAAGAACTGACATAAAAGCAATAGAGATATAAACATGTGACATGACGATCATAATGACAGTACTGTTCAACATTCTGAGGAAGACGAATTTAAAAAAAAAATGCGTGACGAACAGAGAGAGAGAGAGAGAGAGAGAGAGAGAGAGAGAGAGAGAGAGAGAGAGAGAGAGAGAGAGAGAGAGAGAGAGAGAGAGAGAGAGAGAGGGGGGGTGGGGGTGGGGGAGGGGCGCAAGTGTTTTATGAAAGTTGAAAAAAATGGGTAGCCGGCAATAAACATTTCGGTCCATGAACACTCTACACACTTTACATTGTGCCGGTTAGGGATTTTCCTTAGGGCGATAATGATATCAGTAATAATATGACATACAAGGTCAGCATATGGTTACAAAGGATATGTTTATAAATCATTTGTGTGTCTGTAAACATCGTCTTATATGGGAACCATTTTGAAATGAGATTATTGCGACCAATATACATTTCAATTCAGAACAAAGGATGCTGAAAACTGTCTGCGTTTGGCTTTCTCCAAAATAGATCTAGTTGCAAAGTGAAACGACTGCAGGCGGAAATCTAAATAAATCTTAAATAAATGTCAGCGAACCGCCCAGAGAAACGTGGACAAACGAGTCACAAGACAACACACAACGCGTTTCGACCTCTTAGGTCTTCCTCAGGTGAAACAAAGACGGACAAAATAACGATCTGAAGCGATCAAAGCTAAGTGCATTTTCGTTATTTTGTCCGTCTTTGTTTCACCTGAGGAAGACCTAAGAGGTCGAAACGCGTTGTGTGTGTGTCTTGTGACTCGTTTGCCCACGGTTTCTCTGGGCGGTTCGCTGACGTTTATTTAAGATTTCTCCAAAATGTCCAAATGTCAAACTTGACGGATTTGGGATGAGGTCAGTAACGTATTTTATAACCTTGTATGCACATTATTAATGTTGAGCACTGGAATTTTTTTTCTTCATGTTTGCCCATTCAGAAAAAAAATAAAATAAAAAGACAAAAACGAAAGAAAGAAAGAAAATAATGCTAAAAAAAAGAGTTACGTCTAAAGAAATGGAATTCGAAGCCTGCTTAACAGTAATACTTCTTAATCCCCTCTGTCGTGTCTGTCTGGCGACCATTCTTCCTACCCCATGGACAACAGATAAGTCACTCTTCGTTCTTTGTTTGCACTGTCCTAAATGTTAAATGCGATTTTTTTGTTTTTTCTTTTTTTTTCCTGAAGAAGACCCAAGAGGTCGAAGTGCATCGTGTCTTGTTTTGTGCTTTGTTTGTCAATGTTCTTGGCGGTAACTAACCCCCTCTCTAAATATTACTTCTGTTAACTAAGTAAAGAATTTTTTTGTCTAGATATAACACTAAAGCCAGGCAGCTCGCACAGCGTACTACATGGGTTAACGCAGATCAGGCTTCTAGCCCTGAGAAAAGCGGTGTCAAGTCACACGGATGAATTTGATCTGATCTTTGACTTACGCGGAATTCTGATTACTGGGACTACAAGATTTCGAACGAACACCGCCATAAATAGTTATAAGATATGTATAGGTACCTGAACAGGAATGTTGGAAGATGGACTCTAGGAGGTAGTAGTTTTTATTGCAGATTGAAAGAAAACTTCAAAAATTAGTTTCAGTGTCCACTCAATGGAGTTAATTCTAAGTTGAGATCCTGTTCTCGAGGTCAAGGTCATTGTGAATCGTCCTTGGTGTTGTCCTAAAGGATTGTGGAAAAAAAAAAGTACAAGTATGACAACAGCACAATTAAATGAGGCCGCAACAGCAGCAGAACAAACGAACGAACAAACTAAAACAAAAAAGAAAAAAAAAAAAAAAAAAAACGGGGGGGGGGGGGGGGGGGGGGGGGGGGGGGGGGGGGGGGGGGGGGGGGGGGGGGGGGGGGGGGAAGAGAAGGGGCATACCACCATGACACCGGCGTAACGACAAGTTTTAACTCCCAGGAAGTTAAAACTGTTCATATGTAAATTTAAAATCCCTTGGAGTTAAACAAGAATGACTCACACCCTGTGCCCAAATAACTCCACTCAGTAAAACTTCAAAATGTTCTCAAATATTTTTTGTACAAGTCTCAACAAATTCTTGAAAACATTAAGAGGGGAGTCATTCTGTACATATACCAGACTTAATTCCCACACTGTAACAGAATGACCCCCCCCCTCCCCCCTGAGAGAGTTAGTCTGTACTATACCCAGATTAACTCGTAGGAGTTAATCCAAGTGTGTAAAAGTTTAACTCCCTGCCCACTGAGGGGGGTCAGTTTTTCCACAGTTGAGAATATTACAATAACTCCCCTGGGAGTTAATGTGTACATGTTTTTTTCTGACATGAAACGATTCCAGAGGAGTTACTTTGTAACAAACGGGGAGTTGATCTGATCATGACTAAGATGACTCCCCACCAACCTATTCCAAGATGTCTTTCTGTAAGAGAATGGAGAAGGCGATTTAATGTTCGTCATCATCATCATCATCATCATCATCATCAATCACAGCAGCAGCAACAACAACAGCAGCAACAGCAAAAACATCTCAGCCATCGTGGTCGTTGTCGGTGTCATCGTCGTCATTATCTTATACATACATACATACATACATATATATATATATATATATATATATATATATATATATATATATATATATATATATATATATATATATATATATAACTCGTTGTGTGTGTGTGTGTGTGTGTGTGTGTGTGTGTCTGATGCTTATAGAAAGCCACACGTTTCGGCCCATTGCCACCAAATTTGGTATCAAGTGTCCTTGGCACCCTAGAAAGGTCATGGCTTGTCGGCCGTCACGTGACGCATTGCATCCTGACGCAGTTTACGTCGACAGACGCAAAAACTTGAAATCAGGAGAGAAGGAAATGTTCAATCGACAGCCGCGGCCGTGTTACCGAACCGATTTCCTCCGTATTTGCTGGCAGCCTTTGGCCCTTACCCCTACAGATCTCGTTGCAAAGCGAGACGACAGCAGGCGGAAATCTAAACAAATCTTAAATAAATGTTAGCGAACCGCCAAGAGAAACGTGAACAAACGAGTCACAAGACAAAACACGACGCGTTTTCGACCTTTTAGGTCTTCTTCAGGCAAAACACAAACAAATAGGACAGTGAAAGAGTTTGTCACTTGTTTTCATCCAACGCCTACCTTGCGCTGAAGAGATCAAGCTAAGTGGCAAACTCGTTCATTTTCACTGTCCTATTTGTTTGTGTCTTGCCTGAAGAAGACCCAAGAGGTCGAAACGCGTCGTGTTTTGTCTTGTGACTCGTTTGTCCACGTTTCTCTTGGCGGTTTACTAACATTTATTAAGATTTCCTTACCCCCCACAGCTTATGCAGTAGATTCGAAATCATCATAGGCAGAGGTCAAGGTCACAGGGACCCGGAAAGGTCGACACAAAAGTGCTAATAACTCGCGTCTTTACCATCCAATGTCAATACAATTTCACACAAATGTGCACAACTATAAGGTCCACCAACAACGTGCATGTCAATGTCCAAGATGAAAGGTCAGGTCACGAGTGCGACTTTTACCTTGGGAGAGAAGTAAATCGTCACTCGCCAACCACAGCTGCGTTTCTCAAACGATTTCCTCCAAATTTGCCGGGTGCCTTTGGCCTTTACCTCTGCAGCTTATGCAGCAGATTCAAATTTGCCATAGTCAAAGGTCAAGGTCTCAGGGACCCCGAAAGGTCGACACTAAAGTGTCAATAACTCGCGTCTTTTATTATCCAATGTCAATGAAATTTCACACAAACGTGCACAACTATAAGGTCCACCCATGAGAAATGTGGCCGTACAGAAGGCACACACACACACACACACACACACACACACACACACACACACGCACGCACGCACGCACGCACGCACGCACACAAAACACACACACACACACACACACACACACACACACACACACACGCACGTGCCGCGTGAAGTGAAAGCATTGTAAATTTTCGTGTCTCTGGTGGCTCGCTTCGCTAAGCTCACTTTACTTACTGTAGGCAGAAATCAGTTTTTCAAACATTTAATTTTGCTGCGTTCTAGAAACAGTGCCAGCCACAAGTAAATAGCCCGTAACACTCCCAGGGTGCCAAGGATGCTTTGTGCCGAATTTGGTGTTGATCGGCTCAGAACTGAATTCAGCTGGTAGGGTGGAGCTCTCCAATGTTTTGAATATTTGATGTTGCTGCGCCCCAGAAACAGTGCCGTGCAATACTAAATAGCCCATGACCTTCCCGGTGGTGCTAAGGATGCTTGATACCAAATTTGGTGTCGATCAGTTGAGAAACTAGGGCCGTGCATACGAAACACACACACACACACACACACACACACACACACACACACACACACACACACACACACACACAGATTTCGAAAATATATGAGATGCATGGGTGGTAGCGAGGGTGCAGAGAGAGAGGGTAGTGGGTGGTGAGTGGGAATCGTTGTGGTGGTATGTCAGAATAACTCCCCTGGAGTCAAAGTGAAACACAGACGGAGTTATTTTATTTTTTTTTTTTTATATTTTATTCTAGTTTAACTCCCGGGGAGTTAAAATCTACATATGCACAGTTTAACTCCATGGGAGTTAAACCATTCGGGGAGTTAGAACTTTTCGTTTCACCGGGATAAACAGCCGAAAAAACAATAACAGCACAAAACACACACACACACACACACACACACACACACACACACACACACACACACACACACACACACACACGAATACACTAACAATAGTAAGAGCATTACTTACACAAAGTGTAATTTAAAAAAAAAAGCAAAACAAAACCAAAAACAACACCGTCACTCAAACCAATTTATAAACTTACCAGCAAGGCGTCCACGCGACTAAAAATAAATAAATAAATAAATAAAAAAGAAAAAGAGAAAAAAAATACTACCGAAACAAATCAGCTCCTACGGCAAAGCCCCCGTCTCCTCTCCTCCTCCTCTTCCCCCTCCACAACAACCGCCACGAATATAGTCGTCATCATCATCAGCCTCATCACTGTCATCATCATCATCACCACCATCATCATCATCACTATCAGCAGCAGCAGCAGTAGTAGCACAAATAGGTCCGAGTTCTCTCGCTCCTTCGCCCAACAAAGCTGCTGCGTGCGACCCGGCGATTTCTGCTCAATACATCTCTCCACCACTGCTGTGCCTCCGCCGCTGCCGCCGGTGCCAGGAGGTCGTTTGCATACCTACCTGCTGCTGCTGGTGGGTTTCAAGTTGATTGGCACCAATCAGCAGCAAGGTTACAGACTTGCAGCCAATGACGTTGCCCGACATAAGTAACAGAGGCAGAGAGGAAGCGGTGAGAAAAGTTTTTTTTTTTTTTTTTTTTTTTTTTTTTTTGAGAAACCTTTCCTTGGTGCGGTTGGGTTTTCTGTTTATAACACACCTTGAGATGCAAAATAAATAATTGAATGAAAATGAATAAATCAACAAATAAATAATAATGAATGAGTGAATAAATTAATCAATGAATAGAATAAATTAATAGATGAACTGATAAAATATAAAATTAGTAACAAACAAACGAACAAACATACACATAAATAAACAAATAAATAAATAAATAAATAAATAAATAGATGTTCACTAGCTGTCAGAAAGGAGGTGTTTTTGAATGATGTCAGGCCCCCTTCATCCCCCCCCCCCATCCGCCCCTGCACCCCCGTCTCTCTCGTGCCAGCCCACACACCACCGACTGTGACGTTCTCTGGCATTCAGTCTGGCGCCAGGGCCAGCGCCATAGACGTGACCTTTTCCGCTGGCAAGCTGAGTGCTCGGCGGAACCACAGCCCCCCTCCTCTACACTCCTCCCCTCAATGCCAGCAGATATCCGCCAGTCCTATGGCGTGGATCGAACACACACACACACACACACACACACACACAGACACACACACACACACACACACACACACACGCACGCACGCACACACACACACACACACACACACACACACACACACACACACACACACACACACACACACACACACACACGCACGCACGCACACACACACACACACACACACACACACACACACACACACACACACGTACACACACACACACACACACACACACACACACACACACACACACACACACACACACTACAGCTTTCATGTGATTGGTTCCAGCATTGTTGTCAGATCACCGCACTATTGTATTTACTCATCTGTTCGGAGAGACTGCTGCATGTGCCGTAATATGATGGAATCCTCTCTTTGATCCATGGCAGATCACTGAGATCCACTCGGTTGTGCGTTCGAATCTCCTGATGTTTCATAATAAAACGTCGAGAGAGAGAGAGAGAGAGAGAGAGAGAGAGAGAGAGAGAGAGAGAGAGAGAGAGCTGCTCTAAGCCTTTCATTATCATAGGCATTTACATCAATTTGTTGAAAGATAACGCTGCGTTCACACACACACACACACACACACAACACACACACACACACACACACACACACACACATACACACACACACGTACACACTCACGAGTCCACCTAGTGTCAACATGTCCCAGGTGGCGCCAACACATCACGCAATTCTCCAATCGACTGGGCCGAAACAGATGAGCTTTGATGTGATTGGCCAGCGTGTGGTGATACTCAAATTAACTAGGTATGAGACAGAGGAGCACTGAAGCGACTGATCGGCATGTTGCCTGGTGGATCCTGTCTCTGCCATTCGAAAGCAGAATGGAGCAAGCGCGCACTCTACAAGACTGAGGCATATGCCAGTCTACAGGTAAAGGGACAAAAGTATGTCCCCTCTAATAGC
>JADBJO010009567.1:15000-17500 GCA_016801955.1 Conus betulinus | reverse complement strand
ACTAACAACCAGTTCAGCCAATCGATATGTCCCAAACAAAAGAAAAACCTTCATGTGATTGGTTGGGGGGTCGGGGAGGGGGGTATATTGTCACCCCCGTCCCAAGTGTCAAGTTCAGCGACCTGGTTGGGCCGTAGCAGCATCAGGATGGAATGGGGACAGCTTGATTGGATTAATGACGCTAACAGTAAAAGGCTGGACTCCTTGGGGACGAGGAAGGAAACAATTAGCAATGCAGCTGTGTTGTGGCCTAGCTGACTGGCTGGGGATTTTGGCGGAGTGATGTGAGTGCAGAACGAGCTGGTCATAGTGTTGATGCGAACTGATCCTGATGACATGGACTGAGTGGCCAGAGAGAGAGAGAGGGAGAGGGTGGGGGGAGAGAGAGAGTGAGAGAATGAGACACACACACACAGAGTGAGAGAGACAGACACACACACACACACACACACAGAGAGAGAGAGAGAGAGAGAGAGAGAAGAGAGAGAGAGAGAGACAGAGAGACAAATTGATTGAGACAGACAAAACAAACAAACAGAGAGACACAAAGGCAGCCAGAGATAGTGGGTTGAGCATGGGAAGATGGGGAGTGGGAGGGAGGAAGGAAGACAGAGAACAACAGAAATACGAATACATACAAATATTGTTATAATGGAAGATAGATCATTCAAAAACTTGTTTAAGCTGCGCCGAAAAGAATATACCAAAAAAAGGGTATTCAAAGAGAAAAAATTTTCAAGAGGGATAATCATGACAAGGGATGATCATGTAAGGGAAGATAAAAATCGAGCGTACACAAACGGGGAGAGAGAGAGAGAGGAGAGAGAGAGAGAGAGAGAGAGGAGAACAGAGACATAGAATAAAAAAAAGTTTATCATGGGCAACACGACGAGTTAATTTCTTGTTTACACGATATTCTCAGAATAAAAAGAGGCGGGGGGGGGGGGGGGGGGGGGGGGGGGGGGAGTAACACCTTTAACGATCTCAGTTCATCATCGACTTCAGATATCAGATACTTCGGAATAAAAAATGACATTTTCTGGAAAGTGTCCAAGTTTGTTCCGTGTGACATGTGTCTGCGTGCATGATATATGAATGGATACCGCAGGTAATGTTGGTTTGGGTTTTCAGGAGCATGTAGTTGGTTCACCATCTTCGGAGTAGAAAGAAAAATTACGTTCATTGTTTAACGTGTATATCAGTTCAGGAGAATATGCTTTTACTCGATCTCTTTGGCTGCTCGTCTGCTTGACATTCACATGAAGCAGAGAAAAAAAAACAACTACTGAATGATTTAACTAAAGAGAGTGGAAAGTTGGAATTTGGACTGAGAAAAAAAATTGTAATAAATGTTGCTATAGACTATTGGAGTAGACCGGATCAATTGTGGGATCCAACATGGATCAACATCCATTCCGATATGGAAGGAAATCTTAAAAGAGGCAGGGATCAGTAAACATTAAATAACAAACAAGTAGGGTAACTCTTACTCCCGTGATTAACAAATGCACGCCCTTAGTTCTAAAGGTATGCAGCTTGTTGGGAGTTACGGGCGTGCATTTATTTTATCATGGAAGCGAGAGTTACCCTACTTGTTTGTTTATTATCCGTTTCAACCAGATTTTTTTTTTGTCCACCGAACAAGAACATTGTGAAGTTATTGTTTACAAACTGACAACTGTCTATGATGTAAAGATTCTTATGTACAGTTTCCTGGTGATATAGCATCGAACAATTCATGTTTTCGATATTTTATCAGAAACGTCCATGGAATGGAACTCTTCAAGACAGCACCTACTACGAATATCACTTTTCCTGGCGGAACCATTGTTTGTTGTTTGCACTCATGAAACTAGCCCACCATAGAAGTTTATAGATAAGTAAATAATTAATTGATAAATAGATAAATGAACAATGAATAATAATAAGTAAAGAATAAACAATGAATGAAGAAAGTAGGGGAGGAAAGAAGTGTTATTCATGGAACACAGCCCGCCATTTTTTTTTTTTTTCATAGTAAATACTTTTTTGCCTTCCATTTTGATGCAGATCCTTATCAAACGGAGCGGATCGGCGGAGCACTGCAACTGCCCTTGAAAATTACCATTGTCGACAACTGCCCTTGAAAATTACCATTGTCGACAACTGCCCTTGAAAATTACCATTGTCGACATCTCTCCGAACGAACAAAATTCCCTACGTTTGCTAAAGCCTTTTAATTGTGCCGCTGTTTTACATCTCCCTGGCTTAGAAAAAAAAAATCACCTGAATTTGGTCCCTACGTTTGCAAAAAAAAAAAAAAAAACTTTTAAATGTACCGTTGTTGGGACATCTCTCTGGCTTCGAAAAAAAATCCCCTAAGTTTGTAACTGCCCTGTACATTTACCTCTGTTGACATCTCTCTAACTTAAAAAAATTCCCCGGGTTTTGCAAATGCCCTTGAATATACCACTGTTGCTACCTCTGACATAGAAGGAGAGATTTCCTTTGTCTGTCCGTT
>JADBJO010009567.1:0-10000 GCA_016801955.1 Conus betulinus | reverse complement strand
TTTGACGCAGGCGACAAAATGGGACGGGCGACAAAATGGGACGGGCGACAAAATGGGGCAGTGACCTATCTTAAGTTTATATACAGTTAAGGTTTTCAGCAACAACAACAAATAATAATAAATAAAATAAAAATTGCATGTTTGTAGGATAAGGGGAGATGATAAAGTTTCAGGTCTTGGTTTCAATGCCAGCCAGCTGACAGCTGCATCTCTCCCGCACGGAAGGCTCGTTTATTACGAGTAATTATCAACAACCAACAGGATGCGGACTAAGGCACAACAGTCGTCTTTTTCTCGCGCGTGTAAAAGTATGTGCATAGAAGCTTGCTACTTCCTTTATCCATTTTGGTCCTGGCATTGGAGGAAAGAGGACGCCAAGAAGAAGTGGGAAATCAAAGGTAAGACCATTTTAATATTTTAATTCTCTCTCTCTCTCTCTCTCTCTCTCTCTCTCTCTCTCTCTCTCTCTCTCTCTCTCTCTCTCAGTCTGCTGTATGCGTCTCTCTCTCTCTCTCTATCATTTTTTCTAAAGTTATGTTTGTCTCTCTCTCTCTCTCTCTCTCTCTCTCTCTCTCTCTCTCTCTCTCTGTCTCCCTCACTCTGTCTCTGTCTCCCCCACTCTGTCCCTACTCTGTCTGTGTGTCTCCCACCCTGTCTCAGTTTTCCTTTATCTGTCTTTGTTTCCCCCCACTCTGTATCTGTTTGCCCCACTATGCCTCTGTCCCCCCCAAACTGTCTCTGTCTCTTCCACTGTCTCTGTCTTACTCCCTTTTAATTGTGTCAGCGAAAGAGATGATAAAAATGGAATTTTTTTTTCAGGGTTTGCACCTGCGTCATGGGCGACACTACATCGGCAGGTCGTGGAGCATCGCGAGCCCGTCAGAAGGGTAATTTATTCAAAAAATGGACAGAGAAAAATACGAAACTCTTGTACAACTTTCCAAAGGTACTTTCCATGTCCCCAATCCAAAACGCACGAACTGTCAGAAAAGTGCTGTTCGCCAATTCCAAAGGCGTAGAGAGTATTTCAAAGTGGAAGGTGAAGAACTCTTCTTCAACGGAATGCAAGTCATTCCGGTCGATGAGCTTAGCAAGAAGGTCAAAGAAGCTTATAGGGACACGCTTGGCAGTGGATGCAAATCCACATGGCGAAAGGTACAAAACAAGTGTGCCGGAGTCCCTCGTCGCACTGTTGAAACCGTCCTTGGGAAATCCTCCACATATCAAGTGAACAGGGCCTACATTTAGCAATAAAGTCCCACCAAAGCCAGTCACTGCGGCAAGAGTGAACGAAAGATGGCAGGTGGATTTAATGGTGATGGACAAAGATGAAGTTGTCATGCATGGGCACACTTATAAATACATACTTTCAGTCCTTGATGTGTTTTCAAGGTTTCTTATCCTGCGCCCTTTGACCAGAAAATCGAGCAAATGTGTGTCAAAGGCTTTTCAAACTATTCTTGCGGAGCACGGGAATCCTGATATTGTACAAAGTGACAATGGTACAGAATTCAAAGGTTCATTCAAAAGACTACTGCTAAAGAGGGGAATCAAGCACATTCGAAGCCGCCCCTACCACCCACAGTCACAGGGAAAAGTTGAGCGCTGTCACTTGGAAGTGAGAAAAAAAATTGCATTTGCCTGCTCGCAGAAGGGGTTCAATTGGGCTAAAAAAAATTCACAAAGTACAAGAAGCGGTGAACAACGTAACGAAAGAAGTTCTCGCGAACATGACACCTGCAGAGGTAAAAGCACAGCAAGGCAATAGGGCTTTGATGAGAACAGTAGCAACAGCTAGCAGCCGATCAGTGCGAGGATGGTAGCCCGCCACAAAGGCTCGTGTGCCATCTACAGAAAGGGCGAACAGGTATTGCTCAAATACCCTGAGATAAAAAAGGGTAAAGTCCCCCCAAAAAGGGTTATCCTAAAAGGGGTTGTTGTGGAAAGAAACTTGAAAGACTCGAAGTACAAAATAAAGTTTCAGACGCAAAAGGGGGAACTGTGCAAGTGGGTTTGTGTCACGAATATAACAAGTCGAACAAAAGTATCAGAAATCCAAAATCGAAGAAGAAAGGTCACAGAGGAAACAGAAAATGGACAGACAACAACACCGACGACAATATAACTTGCCCTATACTCCCACAGACAGAGCTGATGACTTTCAGCAGTTAGGAATGAAAGTCCTTTTGGACCGAGGGAGGTTGTTGGAAATTGCCAATTCGAGGCAGCTGCGCATCAGATGTCTCTAATTGGCAATTTCCAGACAGGGGTCGACCTTCGAAGGCAAGCGGTCAATCACATTGCAGAGAACCTTCTGTCATATGAAACATTTATTACAGGTGATCCTGAGCAATATCTAAGTCAAATGAGTCGAAGCTCGACCTACGGGGACCACGTTACCTTGCAGGCGCTATCAAGAATCCACAACGTGCAGATCTTGATAGCGTCTGCAAGGGGCGCAGAATATTCGGTGCTAGTGTCCCCCGACGGCTCGTACTCTCACCAGAGGTTCCTTCTTACCCTCGGGCATTACCCGAGGGTATGGGGGAACATTACGTCAGCCTGGATCTGGACGAGACGCGGGCGAGCGTACTCTGGTGGTGGGCGACGCGTTCACACCATGACGACAGAGGGAGCGGATGTGATGAGGGGGGCGGAGGTGGAGGTGATGAGGAGGATGATGGATGTGATGAGGACGATGGATATGATGAGGTGGACGATGGACGTGATGAGGGGGGTGATGGATGTGATGAGGGGGACGGTGGATGTGAGGAGGTGGACGATGGACGTGATGAGGGGGGTGATGGATGTGATGAGGGGGACGGTGGATGTGAGGAGGTGGACGATGGATGTGATGAGGGGGGTGATGGATGTGATGAGGGGGACGGTGGATGTGAGGAGGTGGACGATGGATGTGATGAGGGGGACGGTGAACTTGGTATGGGAGACGTTGACTATTGCATGTCAGAAGGCCATGAGTTTCTCCCTCGAGAGATACAGGCCAGGATAGTACATTTCGCTCTGCAATCATCTCCAGCAAGTCGGTTCACTTTGCAAAGAGTTAGTAGATTTTTCTACGATGTGGTCTCTAGAGTCCCTCCCCCACGTCTGCACATTAGTACCACCTTGCTTCCGAGATTGCCAAATCCTGTCAGCGTGCGCCGTCTAGTCCAGGCAGCCGGCCGAGGTAGTGGCCTCGCCATCGCCATTCAGCGCATTCTGGCCACTTCGCAGTGGTATAACGCGTGGCTATGGCTCCGACCAGAAGAGTTCGATTGGTATTCGGTCATCAATGTCTATTACCGAAACCGCAATATCCACTGAGGTAGAATACGTTTTACTGATGAAGCATTTCTGATACCGTTTTGGTCCAATTCGACACGCCAAGTAAAGACATTGTTTCAATTTTCATTTATATTTTTAATGATTGTCAGCCTGAAAAAAGTTTTGTCACACCATGAATGCGTTTTACTTTTCTTGCCATTAGTCATGTCTATTGCTAAATGTGTTGACCAAGTAAATAACTTGTTTCCTCCCATTGGATACAAAATGAACAAAAACATTCCTGATTTTTTACATGATAAAGGGTGTGTTTTTTAAACAAATCTTGCACCTACATATGCATGTTGCGAAATATGTTGACCAATCTAAAATACTGTTTCCTTTTGTTGGATTTATGGTTTAAAATGGAAAAGAAATGTCTGCCTAAAGGTTTTGTAATATTAAGAATGCGGCTGTTTTTTATGTAACGTTTTCTGGCGGGTTTTAAACAGATGTGTCCCCTTATGATGTATGTTACGAAATATATTTACCAACTAAGGACATTGTTTCCTGTCATTTGGTTTACAAAGTAGACGTAAAGTAAAAGTAAAAGTAAAGTAAAATGCCTGAAAATGTGTATATTGTGAATGTCACTTGTTGCTGTTTTATTTGTTTGAATCCTGCCACAAAAATCATGTATATTGCAAAATGTCCTTACCAAGGAAAGACATTGTTTCCTCTCATTAGAAATTTTCTTTTTTAATTTCGTTATCTTGAAGTCTTTCTTGTACAAACTACTTGGCACTAAAGATGTGTGCTGTAAAATATGTTGACAAAAACATTGTTTCTTCTTATTTCGTTTACAAAAGAATTGTCCACTAATAAAGAATTGTTTCCTCTAATTGGGTTTACAAAATAAATGATTGCATGTACTGCAAATATATCTGAGTATCGGTCCAACTGTGTCTTACTGCTTGCTTGCCCCTCCTCTCTCTCTCTCTCTCTCTCTCTCTCTCTGTACTCACTACAAACATGTCACACGCACGCACGCACACACACACACACACACACACACACACACACACACACACACACACACACACACACACACACACACACACACACACATACACACATTGGCATAACCCTTTGCCGGCGCACAGACACAGACACACTGTGGCAGACACGCGCACGCACACAGACATATACACACACATACACGCACATGCTCACACACACAAGTACACACACGTACACACACACACGAGCCTTCCGTGCGGGAGAGATGCAGCTGTCAGCTGGCTGGCATTGAAACCAAGACCTGAAACTTTATCATCTCCCCTTATCCCCTACAAACATGCAGTATATAAAAACTTAAGATAGGTCACTGGCACTTTTTTGTAATATGTTATATACTTAATTAAATTATTTACTTCTGCTTTGTGTTTCAGTTACCCAAATTTGTTTTTCATTGTTAGCAAATATAGCAAGTAATTTAGCTCTGAGAGATAAAGAGGAATGTTTTTTCAAGTGTCTGCACGTTCCGTTCAAACGTACTTTCGAACAGAAATAAAAATGCTATCAATTATTTTTCTTATCTACAGGCCCCGTAATTGACGGGGGTGTCAAAATGGATAAGGTAGACGTCCCATTTTGTCGCCCGTCCCATTTTGTCGCCTGCGTCAAAATAGGAAGGGGTGACAAAATGGGACGTGTATGAAGACGTCCATTTTGTCGCCCATCCCATTTTGTCCCGGGCGACACGCACACGCACACCAACACACACACACACACACACACACACACACACACACACACACACAACACACACATGCACACACGCGCGCGCGCACACACGCACCCACACCCACACCCACACCCCACCCACCCACACACACCCCACACACTATGATCCTTCTTCTCATCACTCAGGCCATCAGTCTATACCCTGAGGCAATTTTATACTCCTTTCCTTTGGATTACGTAATCCAAAGTCCTTGGATGAGAAGAAGGCTGGAAATAGCGTGTAAAGAGCTCTGAGCTACGCGAATGAATGCCTCCAAGGTATTGACATAGGAAGCAGGAGAACCGCAGTGTATAAAACTGTATAACACACACACACACATACACACAGAGGCACACAAGCACGCACGCACGCACACGCATACTACACACACACACACACACACACACACACACACACATACACACACACACACACACACACACACACACACGCACGCACGCACGCACGTGCACGCACACGCACGCACGCATACACACTGACTGAAACCAATTTATTGTCAGATTAACTCAAGGTTGTATTGACATGTAAGAGAACATTATGAACAGAATATCAACGTTTTTCATTCAAAGCAAAAGAAGCATGATTAACACACAAAAAGACGCGCGCGCACACATACAGATACACATACACGCACACACACACACACACACACGCGCGCGCGCGCGCGCGTACTCACACACATACACACACATACGCGCGCGCGCGCACACACACACACACACGCACAAACACACGCACATACATAAATACACAAATACACACATCTCAATACGAACACGCCCATACCCTAACATACACTGGAAAATTACTGAAGAAGGCAGCAACAACACAGCGGTCGCTCTGCGACTGAAGCCGGTCAGCCTTGTGTCAATAACAATGGCAGATCCTGTGAGGAACCGGTGAACGCAAGTTCATTACTACAGGAAGAAGCCCCCCCCCCCCCCCCCCCCCCCCCCCCCCCCCCGAGCCAGGTGCGACGGAATCAAGAGAGATCGAAGCAGCAGAACAGACGACATGAACAGGTTGGTGCTGGTCTCGGTACCACTTGTGTCGCGAAGAAACTGGCCGTACCTAACACCGAATTGGTTGAACACAGTACACAGCACAGGAGGAACACATCAAGCCGACTCGAGATGATGATGACATGTCGCATATTCAGGATACGCTTCTGTGTTTGCATTCCGATCTGCAGGGTCCCAGAAATCCACCCGTCGGACATCGACACAAGTCTGGAGCAAGCTATAGATAAAATTGTCGCTGCTTTTGACACGGGAATGGTTAAGGTTTATGTCGTTACTCTGACAGAGCGACAGGTGCAGAGACGATTCCGAGATCCGCACAGAAATCAAGCATTTCGGAAGGTCGTGTTCCATCAAACGGATGATGTGGGTGTGCTGCTGTGTGAATCAGACGACGTCGTTCTAGAATATTCCTGCGATCCGTGTTCGGTAGACGATTGCTCATTCTGGTTTGACAAGCAGGAAGAAAGACACATGTTATCGGAGGAATGTGTTAAATTGGCCTGCCTTCGGAAAGGAAGACGCATCGGCAACACGAAGCATGCAGAGACCCAAGCATGTGCTCTATGGCGGCTGCACGCTGTCCACGGACTGATCCAGTTTTACCTGGGGTGACCGTCGTCTACAGAACTGACAGTTAATACCAGTGACATTTTCTCGTTCTCGATTTCGTCATGTAAAGTGAAAGAAAAGGACATTACTGTAGTTTCCATGTTAATGAAATCGAAATCGAGTCGCGTTTTGTTGCTGTACATCGCGACGATTTGCTTAATGGGATTTACAGCCTAATAACATTAAACTTCGTTCGTTTGTGCGTTCTTTCGTTCAAAGCAATAAGCCTATAGACGAAATAATTTTCTACACACACACACACGCACACACACACACACACACATGCACGCACGCACGCACGCACGCACAACAGACACACACAGACACACACAGACACACACACACACACACACACACACACACACACACACACACACACTAAGAGCCCATACATACCGGTATTCAGAAACATCAATTCTGTGTGACCGCATGTATATCCAAAACATGGGAGTCAAGGATCATCAAAGTATGAAATTGGCTGACATATTACTGGTAAGAGTCGAACAGCTTATGGGTGTATATGGATTGGGGAAGGGGAGAAGAGGGATGAAGAGAGTGGGTGGGGGGATGAAAAAGCCTTGCTGTACGTGCAAATTAGACGCCGAACCATACTGATATGGTATATGCCTAGAATAAGATGTTAACATTTCAAAAAATTCGCGAATTGGGAAAAAAAAAACAAACTGTTGGGGGGGGGGGGGGGGGGGGGGGGGGGAAGGGAGGAAGGGAGGCAGTGAGGAGGGGTGGGGAGGTGGAAGAGTTAAAAATATCTTCTAAGTGGATGAGATTTAATAAGATAAAACAGCCAACATTGCCAGACATCCAACCGTTCTCATAACTGGGATTGAAAGCACTAGACATAGCGAAAGCTTGAAGGACTTCATCTTATCATGAAGAGGTTGAAAGTGATTTTTTGTACTAGTACAGTCAAATAAAAAATGAGGGATATCGAGAGTCTGACCACATGCACAAGCAGGTGCCGCTTTTTAAATACCTACCTAGCCAACCATTAACCCGCAGCCTATGTACAAGTTACGATTTGGGATTGGCCCTGGAGAATTACAACATTTGCTTGTTGGTTTAGTCATATCCCATCTGTGCTTCCGAGCTGAATCTCCAAGGTACTGTTTCTGTCTTATGTTCCAGATTGAACTTGTCAGAATGTGGATAGCTTCAGATGAAGAAAGAAGGATATCACAGTTCAAAACATCAGATCTATTTCTTGCAGCTTCCTTTGCATAAAAGTCAGCTAAGTCATTGCCACGTAAACTGGAGCGCCCTGGAACCCATAACAAAGTTACATCGATACCTGGGTTAACTGATGAATGAGAAATAAGATCTCACACACCAAGTCTGAACGACCAAATTTTGATTGACATGTAGAGCCGTAAGCGCTGATTTTGAATCCGATAGTATAAGTATTTGTCTATGTATAACAGGCATGTCAAGTATAAAATCTAGTGCTTTCAAAATGGCAAATAACTCTGCTGTAAATGTAGAACATCCTTTCGTAATATGGAATTTCTTTCTAATGCTAAGCGCTGGTATTACAAAGGAAGCCCCAACATCGGAAGAATCTAAAACAGAACCATCCGTGAAAATGTATAGATAGGAATCGTATTTCCTATCTATCAAGTCTTTGGCAAAGGATGATAGTAACAGAGGGTTATCTTTTTTATTAAGATCTCCGTAAGTGTAGGTGACTTCAGCCTGCTCTGACAACCACGACGGGTATGTAACAACATGGAACCTCGGCAATACCATCAAGAGACAGGTTGCAGTTCTGAAACAATGGGAAACATAATCACCTAGGGACATGTACACCGCTTTGTTACGGATCTCTCTTGAAACATACGTACTTCCATCCAGTTCAGTCATTACTGAATTTGGGATGGTTCTAGCTCTCACTGTAAAATCACAGGCGCAACTTAGCCTGTGTTCATTTAAGGGTACACACCAGCCTCCTAGTACGTCAAATCAATTGAAGCCCATCGGGGAAGTCCTGATGCAATTTTAAGGCTAACGAGTCAATACTGGTTAGCTTGTGTAAATCTGTCTTTCCAGCTGTAAAAAAAAAAACTTCTTTGGCCATACGACAGAATGAACGAACTAGCCCTGAGGCGACATAGACGAGATTAGATCCCCAGTTAATCAGAGTATAGCAGAGCAAAAAAAACACGTAATAAACCAATTTTTTCCCTAACTTTTCTACAAGGTAATTGATATGTTTACTCCAAAAAAGTGTATAGTGGAAGATAACACCGAGAAACTTAACTTGTTTGCTTGGGCATATTAAATCATTATCAACCCTTATAGAGACAGCTTCTCTGCCTTCAAACGCAATATATTTTCTTTGTAAAGACAACAATAATCGTTTTGTGAGCAGATAAACCGAACCCATTTGATTTCATGTAATGAAAAATATTATCAACTATTTCCTGATACCGTTCAATGATTTTCTTTCTTTCGGTTTGTTGTTTGGAAAAATTGCAGTTTACATTTCTCCACAGAGCAATATCATCTGCATACAGAGCTAATGTGGCACCTTTTGTATTAACCTGTTTAATATCGTAAAGCATTAGCGAGAAAAAGTGTTGGAGTGATTACACTTCCTTGGGGAACACCCATGTTAATAGTATTAGAAGTTGATAAAGCTCCATGTACATTGACTTGGTTAGTTCTGTCCGATAAGAAAGAATTTAGAAATAGGAAAAAAAAAAACGACCTCGTATTCCTACTTCATGTGCTCTGTACAACAATTTAGAATGCCATACTGAATCGTAGGCTCTATGAACATCAAAGAACGTTGCAAGGGTCGAATGACGCTTGGCAAGAGCTTTTTTCACATTTGAGGATAAGTGGACAATGTGGTCTGTGACTCCTCTACCTTTCCTAAAACCAGCCTGGAATAAAGGCAAGACTCCGTTTTTTTTTTCAAGCAAATGTTCTATTCTGTTTTCATGATTCTTATGATTCTTTCAAAAAGTTTTCCAAAATGAGGTGTTAAGAAAACAGGTCGGAAACTAGAGGGAAAGAGTTTTAGGTTTTCCGTTTTTAAGGATTGGGATGACAGTAGCTTTTTTCCAATCTGTAGGGAGCATTCCAGCATTCCAACAGATCTGAAAGAAACTCCAACAACCTTGATAACAGACTTCAGGAAAATGCTTAATCATGTTATAGGAAATAGGATCTGAACCCATGGATATCTTACCTGGATTTATACGCTTAAGTGCGAAACAGAGTTCATGCATTGTTAAATTTGTGTTCATACATAAAGTGTTCTTTCTTTGTTAAGCTGCTC
>JADBJO010009566.1:80807-82186 GCA_016801955.1 Conus betulinus | reverse complement strand
AAGTCATAGTAGTGATATGAGAGATAGAGGAAGAGAGAGAGGAGAGAGAGAGAGAGAGAGAGATAGAGAGCGAAAGAATGCGTGCTGCGTGCGTGCCGTGCGTGCGTGTATGTGTCGTGCGTGTATGCTTGCGTGCGTGCCGTGTGTGTGTGTGTGTGTTGTGTGTGTGTGCGCGCGTGCGCAGTATTTATGTCACACTGTGTTATATGATGTCCATCGTCCTCTATGTTTTGTGTCTATCAATGACGAAAAATGTTGTTCATCTCCACATGGACCGACTACTTAAACAATTCAGATGTTTGAAAAATAGAAGTCTCGTTTGTATAAAAAAAAAAAAAATCTAGCAAATTTCAGTTGTACAAATAATTCTGTAACACTCGCGTTTAAAAACGTTCACTCCCCCCCCCCCCCCCCCACCTCCCCCCCTTATGTCTGCATTAAAAAAAAAAATTGTGTGATGTCATCTCCAAAATATATCTTAAACGTTGTCTTTGTATGTGTTACAAACACCACATTTATCATTTTCAACATTCGCAGTCTCCTTTCAGACAACATCTGCGTATAAAAAAACCCGTGTAACATTTTGTTCTTAAACCATTGCAGTCCGCCATCAGGTATCTTATGCGCATGTCAAAAGCACTGTTTCCGGTCATCGTGCATTAATGGTTTTGTGTCCTATTTATGATTGCATTTTGACGATGAACTTCATCCGTTTATACTTTTGATTTCCTGTGCATTTGTATATTTCTTTCTCTGCATTTTATCTTACAATCTTTTTCATTTTCTGTGTCATTGTTACCATCATTATTTTTCTTTTATTTTTACTGTATTATCATTGTTATGTTATCAGTAATATATCATTGTGAGAAGTAGTGTTATTACATTTACAAATTTCTTTTTAAGATTTTATCTCTCTTTCCATTTTGTATGTTATTGCCATGAACAACAACAGGAACAGCATCAGCAACAGCAGCAGCAACAACAACAACAACAACAACAACAACGACGGCTGTAAAATGACAATCATCATCATCGTCGTCGTCGTCATCATCATCATTATCATCGTTATCGTCGTCGTCATCGTCGTCGTTGTTGTTTGTGTTGTTGCTGTTGTTGTTGTTGTTGTTGTTCTTCTTCTTTCTTCCTCCTCCTCCTCCTCCTCCTCCTCCTCCTCCTCCTCCTCCTTATGATGATGATGATGATGATGATGATGATGATGATGATTCCTATATTAATGATGATTGTGGTTGTGGTGGACTTCATCATCATCATCATCATCTTTTGATGATGATGATGATGATGATTCGCATCTTAGGATGTTTGTACCTATTTTCCACCTTCTCTCCTCCTCCTCCTCCCTCCTTCTCCTCTTTTTCAAA
>JADBJO010009566.1:73307-75807 GCA_016801955.1 Conus betulinus | reverse complement strand
GAAAATAGAAGAGAAATGAAAACAAAACAAAAATAATAATAATAAAAAACAAACAAACAAACAAACAAAAAAATAAAATAAAAATGAGAATAACATTAATGAAGAGGAAGGAGAGAGTGGGGGTAAGGATTGAGGTGGGCTGGGGGAACATATGTAAATGTACTACAACGTACACACAGACAGTAAAATGAATGTGACGAAGTACGTACATAATTTTTGAACACACACATACACGCACGCTCGCACGCACAGAGAGAGAGAGAGAGAGAGAGAGAGAGAGAGAGAGAGAGAGAGAGAGAGAGAGAGAGAGAGAGAGCAGAGAGAGCAAAGGCACAACATGTGATCATTTTTCATAAGGCATGAAAATGAGAATGTATTAAGCAATGTGTGTGTGTGTGTGTGTGGGGGGGGGGGGGGGGGGGAAGAAAAAAGAGACAGAGAGAGAGAGGGGGGGGGGGATGAAAGGGGGAGGGAGAACAGCATGAATGTAATAATTTGAAATGGAAATGTACTAAAACGTACAATAATTAGCAAGTATAAAATCAGTAAAATAAATATGACAAAGTATTACAGTATTCGGAACACACACACGCACGCACGCATACACAGAGAGAGAGAGAGAGAGAGAGAGAGAGAGAGAGAGAGAGAGAGAGAGAGAGAGAGAGAGAGAGAGGCAGAGAGAGAGAGAGGGCACAACATATGATCATTTTTTATAAGATTATATTCACACACACACACACACACACACACACACACACACACACACACACACACACACACACACACACACACTTATAGCAAGGACTTGTACATAGAACACAAAGTCTAGTTCCCCACAGTTTTTTTTTTTTTTTTTTTTTTTTTATGGGGCCGGTGGGTGTGGAAGGGATCAAAGACAATCTTCACACTGAAGAAAGGCCACAGGCTGCCTGTAGCAGTCGCACTGCTTCAGCAATGGCCTGTAGAGGATTAGTGGGGGTGGAGGGAGGCACCGCGGCGGGAACAGCGGTGCCGTACGAGGGCAGTGGTTGAGGACCTGTGCTCTGCGCGTTGGCGTTAGTCACTGAAGTACTGACAGGGCCGGCCATCGGAGTCTGAGAAGCTGGGGGGGGGGGGGGGGGGGAAGGGGCTGTGTTGTACTGCTTAGGCGCGACCGCTGAAGTGCAGTGCTGGGACGGTTGAGCAGCGGTGGCCGGAACATGGGGCTGATGCTGTGTTGGCGCTTGTGTTGTATTGACATCTGTGGCTTGCAGCAGGGCGGAGGTGTATGGAGAAGAGGCACTAACACAGTATTTGATGTTCCATGCTAGTTTCAGTAAACCTTTGTGGCTGACGTCTAGGGGAGATTTGTACATGTCTTTCCAAGGGGGCACCACTCCTAGCAAGAAAGGAATCTTTGTTGTCTACAAATACCGCAGACAGTTCCCTGCATACTGTCTGAAGCTTTTTAGGTTGGACTGAACAATGGCTGGATTCCTGAAATGTCTACCACAATGCGGGGGATGATGGAAGAGGCCACGACTGTTGCTCTGGGGAAGGTCGTTTGACGTGAGTGAAGGAGAGCCCTCCATTGGTGTGTTGTAATCTCGCCCCCTTTACAGTCGTTGATTCCTACATGCAAAATAACTCTATCCACATGTATTGGGTGGACGGGATTCAAGCCAGTGTTTTATGTCAGAGACCCTGAGACCGGACACACTGATTTTCTGAACTGATTTGAAGCTATACCTGTGTTCATTTTGTGTGCATCCATGTTACGTATTGTGGAATCCCCTATGATCAAACAGTCCGTCTGTTCTTCCAATGATGTTTGTTGGAGACACTGAGGTGGGCTGGGAGTAGCTCTTTGTCTTTTGGAGACATAGACAGGAATGGACTGAGGATCAGGTGACGATGGTGATAGTGGCGATGGATCAAAACGATTTATAACTGGGATGGAGTAGACAGGAGCACTGTCTAACTTGGGAGGGGGCGGGATTGGCATGGAGACTGGTGTCAGCTAGGTCAGGGGAAGGGAGGTGGGGAATGGGGTGGAAGAGAGGCTGGGTGCAGACAGTGTTTTTACTTGGACGGAAGTGGGACTGGGTTGACCGCTGGGTAGTTGGGTAAGGTTAGAGGGCTGGTGGGTCTTAGACAGGTCAGATGATCTGTGGTGTTATCGTTTGATTCTGACTGGTCCTCTTCAAGGCAGCAGAAAAAAGAACAGGGGCAGTGGACATGGCAGGTTCACAGGCAGGTTTCAATGGGGAGGGGGGGGGATACTCATGAGAAGAACTGGGGGGGGGGGGGGGGGGGGGGGTACTCATGAGAAGAACTGGTGGCAAGCCGCTTCTTGAGGTCTGTAATAAGTCTTTTATGCTCGCCAACATCTGATTTCAATTTGTGATTTTCATTTTCTAATGTTTTAACTTTAGTAGCTAGCGATTTGCATAGATCTTCAAGGGATTTTTTTTTGGCAAAGCTTTTTTTTTTTTATCTGTTCTTTTAAATCTAGAATATG
>JADBJO010009566.1:40807-68307 GCA_016801955.1 Conus betulinus | reverse complement strand
TACACCATGGAGATCAGCCCCTGCATGCTGAGTACACCTGCCGGAAAGGGAATACTGTGCAACAGCAAGAGAAGGTAACCATGCAATACTTAACGAAAGAAAAGGGCTCGCTCCTCCCAAAGACCATCAGGGATTGGAACTCTGTACCATCGGCAAATTTCGTCCCGTGTACTGTTGACACTTTTGTGTCAAGGGTCATTAAATAAACATCTGTCAAAAAAACAACAACGAAAATTAAAAAAAAAAAAAAAAAAAGTTCTTCTCCTTTTGTTTTTGTTGTTGTTGTTGGACGTTGTTGTTTTTGCTGGCCTGCCGCAAGGTATAGGCTTGACCCTCCCTCATGGTGGGTCGGGGCTGTCCGACAGTGCGTGCCGCCAGGGGCAGCAGCTCCACATCGCCTGCTGGGTCATGAAGGCTTTTAACTGGCACCTCTGTACCCTTCAAGAGCAGACCCCCGCAAAGGGGCTGAATCGCGGGCTAATCTACAGAAGAAGAAGATGATAAGCGATTATTTTCATCTGTCAACAAGCGGTCAAAAGGCTCAGACCATGCCATAATTATAATGGCCCTGGTGTCTGAGGAAATTATCTGGTCACTTGAACATCATCTGAGAAACGAAAAGCATTTAGTCTAAGCCTGTAAACGAGTGATCACCCGGGTTACTGCACCCTACTTGGTTAGGAACGTCCCACCTTACGGTCAGATTTGTCCTTGTGGAAACACTGTCTGCCAGACGAAAGCAGACACAACCCAGCATGTTCCAATGACAGACGGGGAGTACTGTTGGGAGTGCTGTTGCAGCGCGATTTATTCAAAGGCTCGATTTGTCATTGGACAAATGAGATCATTGGGTTACATGGAATGCAACGCATTGCGTGAGCCAGTCAGTGGAAAAGTCAAAAGATGCGTGGTCCCCTCCCCCCCCCCCCCCCCCCAAAAAAAAAAAGAAAAAGTCATTTTGATGACATGAAAGTAGTCATAATTTTTTTCTTTTCTTTCTTTATTGTCTTTTTTTTGGGGGTGGGGGGGGGGGGGGGGGGGGGGGGGGGGGGGTTCATTTGTTTTTTGCTCTGCACATGATATTATGCTGACTCCACAACACTGGTCTTCTGTGACATGGCCGCCAGTGACGTCACTGTGACCGGATCATTGCCTGATGTCGTCATCACTCTGAAACTGACGGACGTCACAGAACAGGATTTGGGAGTCTGGGCATTGTTTGCTTCAAACCCACAGGCTCTGACACACTGAGGTTTCATCTGTCAGTCACTGAACGTGAGTATGATGCCATTTTTTTTTTTTTTTTTTTTTCATATTTTTTCATTTGTTAGCTGTTCCTCTTTTTGTTGTTAATTTCTCTTACCATGGCATTGCAGTGTTTCCTTGCTGCTGGTGCCACTCTCCCAGTGCCAACATCTCTTAACGTGCAACAAGAAACATTCATTTTGGGTTCTGATCAGAATAGGAAGAGTTATGCTCACAGCAATTCTTTCGTCAGGCAAGCTGAGTTTCATTCTTCGATAGAAGCATTGTCAACAATAAATAAATCCTCATTGTATTGTTCCAGTCTTCCTCTTTGAGCTCGCGCAGCATTCAACAATAACTCTGTCTGTCTGTCTGTCTGTCTGTCTGTCTGTCTGTCTGTCTGTCTGTCTGTCTGTCTGTCTCTCTCTCTCTCTCTCTCTCTCTCTCTCTCTCGTGCGTGTGTGCGTTTTGTATCTCTTCGTGCCCTTTCAGTGTCTTCAGTCACTTAATTAGTGTTTGTTCGCCAGTAAACAAGAACTCTCTGAGTTTGTTGAACGACTGGATGAAATGTCCACCGCATTCAAATTAGCGCCACGAAGACCCAACTGATGGCCAGCCCCAACCCACCAGCAATTCTGATAAACAATCCATGGTCGAAATCAAGAAAAACTGTCCAACTTTGCACTGACCTGGGGCCCACCATTAGCAATGAGGGATCGAACCGAGAAACCTCCCAGTGGCAGTACAGACTGCATCGGTTGAAACCCGCTTGGAAGGACAAGAACACTTCCATGACACACAACATCACGCTTTGGTTGAAACCTTCCTTGAAGGACAAGAACACCTCCATGACACACAACATCACGCTGACCCGTGCGCTGCTCTATTGTATCTTCTGTAAGCACGCGAGACGGTGACCCTCACAGCAGATCCGGAAACTATGGAAATGGAAAGCCTTGGGAAATGAGACCTTACTGCCAGATACTAAAACATCAGTTATGCTGAACGTATCACCAGTCAACGAGTGATCTACTGACCTCTTGTCAAGAGAACAAAAGTATGTTCGTATGACCACGTAACAAAGATGTAGAGCCCTTGCTTTAAAAAAAAAAAAAGAAAAAAGAAAAAAAAATCTTCAGAGAACTTATGAAAGAGGGAGATGGAGAGACAGAAAAAAGGTGGACTGACCACATTGCAGAGTGGACTGACCACATTGCAGAGGGGACTGACCACATTGCAGAGTGGACTGACCACATCATAGAGTGGACTGACTCATTGCAGAGTGGACTGACCACACTGCAGAGTGGACTGACCACATTGCAGAGTGGATTGACCACATTGCAGAGTGGATTGACCACATTACATAGCGGACTGACCACATTGCATGGGGGGGGGGGGGGGGGGGCTGACCACATTGCAGAGGGGACTGACCACATTGCAGAGTGGACCGACCACATTACATAGCGGACTGACCACATTACATAGCAGACTGACCACATTGCAGAGTGGACCGACCACATTGCAGAGTGGACCGACCACATTGCAGGATGGACTGACCACATCGCAGGGTGGACTGACTGCATTGCAGAGTGGACTGACCACATTGCAGGGTGGACTGACCACATTACACAGTAGACTGACCACATTGCAGAGTGGACTGACCACATTGCAGAGTGGACAGACCACATTGCAGAGTGGACTGACCACGCTGCAGTGGACTGACCGCATTGCAGAGTGGACTGATCACATTGCAGAGTGGACTGACCACATTGCAGGGGCAGACTGACCACATGGCAGAGGGGACCGACCACATCGCAGGGTGGACAGACCACATCGCACTGACCACATCGCAGAGGGGACTGACCACACCGCAGGGTGGACTGACCACATTGCAGTGTGGACTGACCACATTGCAGGGCGGACTGACCACATTGCAGAGGGGACTGACCACATTGCAGAGGGGACTGACCACATTGCAGGGGTGGACTGACCACATCGCATAGGGGACCGATCACATCGCAGGGTGGACTGACCACATCACAGGGTGGACTGACCACATCGCAGGGTGGACTGACCACATCGCAGGGCGGACTGACCACATCGCAGGGCGGACTGACCACACTGCAGAGTGGACTGACCACACTGCAGAGTGGACTGACCGCATTGCAGAGTGGACTGACCGCATTGCAGAGTGGACTGACCGCATTGCAGAGTGGACTGACCGCATTGCAGAGTGGACTGACCACATTGCAGAGTGGACTGACCACATTACACAGTGGACAGGGAAGACATCTGCAGAGACCCAGCCCTTGGCACTCCAATGACAGCACTGCAGTAACCTGGTAAAGTGTTCCTCACTGCGGTGCCTCTTTGACTCCCACGGAGTTCGGGGAAGAAGAGAGGAGGAGGAGGAACGATGAGGAGGATGAGGAGGAGGAGGAGGAGGAGAAGAAGAAGAAGAAGAAGAAAGAAGAAGAAGAAGAAGAAGAAGAAGAAGAAGAAGAAGAGGAGGAGGAGGAGGAGGAGAAGGAGGAGAGAGGAGGAGGAGGAGAAGAAGAAGAAGAAGAAGAAGAAAGAAGAAGAAGAGAAGAAGAAGAAGAAGAAGAAGAAGAAGAAGAAGAAGAAGAAGAAGAAGAGAAGGAAGAAGAGAAGAAGAGAAGGAGAAGGAAGGAAGGAAGAGGAGAAGGAGGAGGAGAAGAGAAGAAGGAGAAGGAGGAGGGGGAAGAAGAAGGAGGAGGAGGAGAAGGGAGGAGGAGGAGGAGGAGGAGGAGGAGGAGAAGAAGAAGAAGAAGTAGAAGAAGAAGAGTTCATTTCTTTCTGCAGCTGTTTAGTTCCGGTTTGATCTTTGATGTTTCGCCTTCAACTCGGCATTCTGAGGGTGACGTGTCTGGTCTCTGTGACTTCAGGAGCAGACAGGTTTGTGGGGAACTCACTTGTCTGTCTCGTAGTGCGTCGTGTTAAAATCAGCCTTACTTTGCACCTCATTTTCTATGTTCATTTCCACTTTGACAGGGGCCCATTGTTTGTTAGTTCCAGTGTCTTTTCCCATGTCACATGTATGTCAGCTGGAAGAGTGTGCAGAGGAGGGCAAAGCTGCTAAGGTTAAGGGACAGGGGTGTGGGTGGGGGATGGGGGTGAGCGTGGCATAGAAAGTGGGGAAGGGGTGGGTAAGCATGTACAGTCTCCTATAGGTTATTGTATTGAACATCTGCTCAGTAAGTTGACAATTTTAAGATTCTTATTCAAATCATAAACAATCAAAGAATGTACGTCGCGCACGCATGCATGCATGCATGCACGCACACGCACGCACGCACTCATGCACGCACGCACGCACGCACGCACACACACACACACACACACACACACACACACACACACACACACACACACACACACACACACACACACACACACACACACACACACACACACACACACACACACACACACACACACACGCACACATACAGAGAGAGAGAGAGAGAGAGGTCTGGTCTATCTGTCTGTCTGTCATGTGCCCGCCCCTTTCCCTATGTCCATCCCGCCCTCACCCCCACCCCTACCCCCCCCCAACCCCACCCACATCCCTGTCCCTATTCCTGCGTCCTTATCTTCCTCACTCTACACGCCTTTTTTTTTTTTTTTTTTTTTTTTTGACCTGGTTCTGTTTGTGATGCGAGGATACTCATCCAGTGTGAAATACAAACTTCCTATCAGCATTATATCTCCCCCCCACACACACACTCCTTCCCCCACCCCCATCTCCTCTGTCTCTCTCTCTTGTTTCAGTCATCACCGCCAACACCATGAAGATGGAAACGATGACTCCAGTGACCCATGACGTCCAACCAACAGGTAACCCTGTCCTCAAAGCCTGCTTTGTTGTTTGTTGTTGTTGTTGTTGTTGTTGTTGTTGTTGTTGTTGTTGTTGTTGTTGTTGTTGTTGTTGTTTGTTTGTTGTTGTTGCTTTTTTGTTGTTGTTTTTGTTGTCATACCCTGGCTAAAAGATTCCAGGGATCCTCCAAACAGCCGAGGTACTTGAACGCTATGGTACAAATGCATCAGCTGGGGATGAGAACATTACGTGTGTGACTGTTTTTTGATTACCTCGGCCACAGGGCAGCCACACTCCCGACTTTGGGGGATTTTGGTGACTGATGATGTTACGCTGGGAGCTTGATCACAACTGAAGACAATCTTCGTTCTTTGCTAGTAGCCGTTTTCCACCAGGGCAGATTTTTTTTTTTTTTTTTTTTCACTACAGGGTGACAGTCTTTTACAGGGAGGGCTACGTGGAGGGGGGGGGGGGGGGGGGGGGCTCGGGCTGTAATACCTGTGACACTGCTATACCCATGTCAGGCCGACAGAAAGTCTTGATCAAGGATGACTAACTCCACGGCTGTTCTGCCGATGATTGGCATGGCCTGACACATGAAGACAAGAGTGGAACAAATCAGAAGAAAGGTTGGAGAATAGAAATTCATGATGAACAGGAGCCTACGGTAGAGACTGGTGAGATCTAAAGCAGTTCTGCTTTTTTAAACCGTTGATTATCACTCTTCCCCCGTAGGGGAGGGGCGATGATGACACAGACACTAGAAAACTAGTGTCAAGAAAACTACCATGATAATTACTGTTTTTACCCGGGAATTCAAATCATCACTGTTCAATTTTGAAAAATCATCAATAAGGTCTGCCGAAAAAAAAACACATAACGAATCACAAGACAAAACAGGAAGCGTTTCGACCCCTTAGGTCTTCTTCAGGCAAGTTACACACCATGCGTTGGTTCAACGTCCACCTTGCGCCGAATTGGATGAAGACGAGTGACTGCTCATTCATTTTCATTGTCCTGAGTATTGCGTAGCTTGCGTGAAGAAGACCTAAGAGGTCGAAACGCATTGTGTATATGTACAAGGTTTTCTATTGGTGGTGTTAGTTCAGAGGCTTTCAGTGTGTGTGTGTGTGTGTGTGTGTGTGTGTGTGTGTGTGTGTGTGTGTGTGTGTGTGTGTTGCTGGTGTCCTACTAGGTCAAACCACCGCTATTCATCCATGACTCTCTCACACTAAAGAATTAGAGTTTTCCCACCTGGTGCGATCTTTGAATTCTTGAAAAAGATCAACATTTTTCATCGTATCTGATATTTGATAGTGGAAAGTTTTGTAGCAAAATTTCGGGTGGGCTTTTTAGAAGATGTATTTCAAATTTTTGCGTGAATGATGAATGACTTGTGAGTTGACTTCAATGCGGTGACAGCCCAGGTATGGCCCTTTGTGGTCGGCCGGGCTATAAGCAACATCACCTTACCTTACCTTATGCCCTCCCTGCCAGACAATGTCATTGATGCAGCTTGTTCTGAGGGCCCCGAGTTGTCTTCCTTGTGGACCGCTGTTGGCGCCACCATAACCCTGCTGGTGCTCATTATCATCGTCCTCATCGTCTTCATCATCAGGATGCGGTGGAAACTATCACGTGCTGCTGGTATGTCATGCTGATTTTGGTGTGAGAGAGAGAGAGAAGAGAGAGACAGACAGACAGAGACAGAGAGCGAGCGAGCTGGGGTGAGAGGGCTGGGGGAACAGAGAGACAGAGAGAGAGAGACAGAGTGAGACAGAGACAGAGACACACAGACAGAGAGAGAGGCAGAGAGAGAGTGTGAGAGAGAGGATGGGGAAGGCTACTGTCTCTGTCTGTTTGTCTCTCTCCTTGATCGTGCGTGCGCCCGTGTGTGTGTGTGTGTGTGTGTGTGTGTGTGTGTGTGTGTGTGTGTGTGTGTTTCACCTTTGAAATTAAATGTGATTTCAGACAAAGGAACACATTTCTGTAGGCCCTACACACTGGCTATTTTATCGGGAATCGAAGCACAAAATCATTATATTTTGTAGGAAAGAAAGACAGAAAGAAAAAAATGCATAGTTGTGTTGATCTTCACAGAACACTGCAGAAATTTCATATCAATCGCCATAAAAAAAAAAAATAGTGAGCTTATGTGCCACCACGGCGTAATCGGAAATCTCCAGGGGACTTGATCCAATACGGCCTTGACTCTAAATTCTAATCTGTGACTAGAGTTTACTTCAACCAGCATGATGTGGAAACACTGCTCTCTCTTCAGAAGTCAAGTCCACACACACACACACACACACACACACACACACACACACACACACACACACACACACACACACACACATGCGTGTTTAGGCCTGTTCCTCGTTGCGACCGTTTGTTCGACACATCAACTGTAGAAAGTTCTTTTTGGTCACATGACATATTAGGGGGGGGGGAGCAGGAATTGCAAGCATCGCGTTCTGTTGACGTCCAAACAATGGGGCGTGTCAAAAACAATGCACGTCCGATTAGACGCAATCGTCACAACAAGGCGGTCCTCTCTCTCTTTCTCTCTCTCTCTCTCTCTCTCTCTCTCTCTCTCACAAAATACACACACACACACCACCACCACCACCACCATCACCACTACCACCCACAACCACACACACACACACACACACACACACACACACACACACACACACCACCACCACCACCACCACCACCACCACCATCACCACTACCACCCACAACAACCACCAGCAAAAACAACCCTAAAGCTCTATTCTGTTAACTAGACTTCAGAGTGTTCAGAGATTTCATGCACACAAAATTTTCCAGATTTAAACGTCTGAAAGACAAGCCTGATAGGAGTATCACTCATGCTGTCCGTTTTGATGACGGGCAGTATCAGAGATCTCAGAGCATGGTCAGGCGCCAAGTGCTGCGATGATGAGTGCCAAGGTCTGGGTCGAAAACTGTTACATCTGAATAGTGCCTGATGGAAGTCGCGTAAAATATATTCGATGTGAAAAATGCGTTTGCCGCATTCCATTCAGTACGGTGCCTCAAAATGCTCATGAAATACGTCATGAGAAAGGCTGCGACTTTGTAGCGAGATGAAAATGACGCGAATTAGCCTGACGCTTAAGGTTATTAAAAAAATATTACGTCAGGCCTAGGCCTAGGCTGATACAACTAGGCTAGCCTGTGTTTCTGTTGTCCGTTAGACCTAGCCTATTGTGATTAGACAACCACAGTGGTAGGCCTACGTGGTTGTCATGCACAGGGCAGGCTAGGCCTATAGCCGAAGCTTCGTGCTAGGCCTGGTGATGGGTGACGGAAGATTTTCAACACCGTTCGTTTTGTTGCCAAACACAACACAGAACTACAATTGAACTACCGGAATCCCTGGTTCAGTTCAACCACTGTTTAGTTCCACCAGCAAAGCTTACAAAAGGTCTATTCTGTCTCAATATTTCAGATCAATCAGCCAAAACTTTTCCTGAACTACTGGGACACAAGGTTAGTTCAGCAGCACAGCCGTAAAGCTGTGTGTTCTGTCTCGTGAGTGTCGTTCAGCCTGTTACGAAAGTTGGCTTCCATCAGCCTACACTTGCTGCTCCATTCTGCCACTTGATTTCAGTCGGAACAAGTTTTTGTCATGCCAGACATCGCTGATTAGTGATGATCAATCAAGTGTTCCTGACTGTAATAACTGTTATGTCTTTCTAGGGTGTTGTTGAATGTAAAAGGTCAGTTTTGTCTGTCTCTGATGTTGCTAATGCAGTCTATGGGTTACTTCTTTCCAGGCTCACCTGATGCCTCTGGCCCAAGCCACAGTGAGTATACGTGATGTTTGTACCTTCTGTGAGTAGACATCATCAATAGATTGATCCATGTAGATCTGTCTGTCTCCCAGAACAAAACTCGGTGGTAGATTAAGGTATGTATTCATCTCTCTCAGAAGAACTCAGCAGTAGATTAATGTGTGTATTTATTTCCTTAGGAAGAACTCAGTAGTTGATTAATGTATGAACTTATCTCCCTAAGAAGAATTCAGTAACTGATTTATAACATATGTATTTATCTTAGAAGAACTCAGCAGTTCAGAAATGTATGTACTTATCTCCCCAGTTTGTCAGCAGTTTACTTATATATGTATCTGTCTCCTTAAGAAATCGGTAGAAGATTAATTTGTATACCTATTTCCTTCGGTCAAAGTCAGTAACAGAGAAATGTGTATGCCTATAAATCAGTAATAGATTATTATGTGTTACTGTCACCCAAAGTAGTTGTGAGTTGCAGAGAGAGAGAGAGGGAGGGAAAGAGGGGAGGAGAGGTTGGGGTGGGAAGGGTGGTGGGGGTGTGGAAATACACAGAGGCATGACAAAACGGAGTTAACAAATGTTCGTTTTTATCCAACCAGACCAGATTCTGAGGAGGAGGACTACTGGGAGCCAGGGCCTCATCGTGTGGAGCGTTCAGGTAAACTTTATATGAGTGTTGGTATCTCCTGTCACTGGCACCTTGGCGTAACAGAATGTACAGATAAAAACTCTACGTGTACAGAGTTGTGAAAGGTGATTGCTTGATATCAGCACCAAGGTGTATATCTACACAGGCATGCTTTGTGGGTAGAATGTTGACACTGCTTAGTACCAGCTGCATGACGTGAGAGCATATAGGTAAAAATCTATGGTATGAAGACCATAGCCTGTAGAAGATAAACGTAATCTCTGCATTTAGATTGCTGATTCCATATCAGTAATATGACTTGTGAAACGTGCAGGTGAGCTCTGTATGTACTATTGTGAAATATTCCTACATGGTACCAGTTCCATGTTAGGTGATATTTAAAGAACAGGTAAGTTCTGCATGCTGTCCTGTGAAATGTGACAACTTGGTGTGGTCAGTGTAAGGTACAGGTAAGCTGAATGAAGAGAATATTGATTCTACCTGGTGCCAGTAAAATGGCGTGTAAAATACACCCAGGTGATAAGTCACAAGCACATTTTGCCTTAGTTTAGATCTTCAGGTGTACTTGAGTCATTCACTCTGTCAGTGTCTGAGTCCCGCATGTAGCAGCGCTACTGTCAAAGCCATCCTTGCCATTGTAACCGTCTACGGTCTACGGCTATTTTGTCACAGTGCTAGGGTGAGTCTCTCTTCTATAAAGAGGAGACTCTAGCACTTGTCTGTCACAGTGTCGGTAACACATTGAGCATGACCTAGCTTCTGAACTAACTATAAATAAGCCAGTCTGCCATCTTCAAGCATAGGCATCACACTATCAGTGTTCGTCTGCTTGTTTACCTGACCGTCAGTGAACATTTCTGAAGTGAAGTGCACTTCTGCTGAGCTCGCCTGTGTGTACAGCATCTGTGTATCACTGCAGTGCCAAGGTCTGAAATGTGACATCAGGTAAGGGGCAGCTCGTGTATTTCTAGATTGTGAATGATTTCATCACCTGAAATCCCGCAAAACAAAGTTAATTGACTGGGGGAGGGGGGGTGGGGCGGTGTTCATCTGATATATCATCAGTTTAATCTCGATTTTTGGCGCAACTTTATGCTACACCTCACAATGTCACACATGGATTATAGCCTAAAACAAGATTCTAATTGTGGTGTGTAACCAGTGACTGTGTCCACACGCTGATAAGACGGTGGTTTAAACAGCAACGACTGTAAGACGACTGTAAGATGGAGTTCTTGACAAGTGCTCGATAACGTACTACAAATCGGCGAAAACCATGTGAAATGTCGCTGAAAATGGGTTTCACTTGACGAACTCTATGAACATGGACAGGTGGGCAGTGCAGATACTATGCAACAGTGTAACAAGATCAACGTCGCTACCTAGCAGGCCTAGCAGGGAGAATTTCCGAGAACTTGTCAGCTCGTACAGATGATTCATTACACATTGAAGTGTCAGTCTTCTTCAGTGCGAAGCGTTTTGGGGGAGGAAAGCAAGGTGGAGGGGCGGGGAAATAGCATCACTGACACCACCACAATACCTTTGCCTCAAAAACATATAGCGACCCAAATTTATTGGTGAGATCCAGCCAGGCCACAAGGCTCTGATGGGGATTACCTGGAGCCAGAGCCCCGCCGTGTGGGAAAGACGGGTAAGCTCTCCATACATGCAGAGTGCTGTGAAATGTCATTACCTTGTTCCAGTACCATTGCTTATACACAGAATATACAGGTAAGCTCTGTATGTAGAGTCGTTGTACTACCAGTATGTATATTGAAAGGTAAGCTCGGCAGTGCTGGTAAGGCCTAGTATTAGTAACTTGGTAGGTGGACTGGCAGGCTAGCTCGTGCTGTGAACTATTACTACCTGGTACCAGTACCACGGCCATGTGGAATGTACAGGTAAGCTGTGATGGAGGTGCGGTGAAGAGACTGTACTTTGGACCAGTAACAAAGTGTGTAAACAACCCCAGGCAATGCATCACGAGCACCGTTTGCCTTAGTTTATGTTTTTCTTTGCTCTCTATACCTTAATCAAAGTACAGAGAATAAAAAGAATGCAGAGGACGTTCATTGTAATGGTTGTGGATGTCTAACTGTGGGTGGAAATGAAAAGAAAATGTGAGGTTTATGAGAAATGTCAGCTGATTTATTTCCATGCAATGTTTATTGAACAACAACACTAAGCAAAAATAAACTCCTGGATGCTGGCACTTTTTGCCTTACCTTAAAATTTGTATTGAGCCTTGAGGCCATCTTCTACACCTCTGAAGTGGCTACAATCTGAGTGTCCCATTCATTCAAATGTGGCCTTTTTACTGTCAGAAAAAAAAATGGCGAAAGCTGCCTGGAGTCAAATCAGAATCATTCATTTTGATGAACCTGGCTGGGTGCTAAATCCAGTCTCGTGCCCTGCTTCCAATGACCTCAGGATGTGAAAGATGTGTCAGTTCTGTCAGTCATCCTGTCCCCCCAGTAAACCTCCAGCTCGTAATGTCAAGGCTGTTCCAGACCATGTTTGTGGCCTCCTGTCAGGCAGATTGTCATTGCTGGAGTTTCTGGGGGTGCAGTGCTTCCTCTGGCGGTGCTCACTGTGTGTATGATCTCAAATCTTTTGAGCACATGGCGCTTGGTTGTGTGTTGACATGCTCCTCGGACCTTCCTGTCATGTTTTGTGGTTTAAGTTAAGGAGGGTGGAAATGGGGGCAGGGGGGTGGGGGGCAGGAAGGAGCAGTTTGGATGTGTGACTTGAATGAATGGTGAATGCTCAGCACATTAGTTTGCTGATGTAGTGTATTCGGCTTTAAGTATCAATTGATGTAACTGTTATCTATTCATAATTATCATTCATCTGATCCTGCCTTGATGATACAACACTGACTGGAGCCTTGTTGAAGTTGTTCACTACCACCTTCTGTTGTGACAGAACCGTGCAGCAGCACAGAACCGGATTATGTTAACTCAGTGGTCAATCCCGCTACCATGATTGATGCAGCAAGAGCGCCTGTCTCTGGAGCAAATCGCCAACAAGGTAATGGCAGCCATGTTGTCTTGATTCTTTATGGTATGAATGTCAGGATGCTACATTGAAAATTGCTGCATTGCTAGGCGCATGACACTGCTTTTCTGCTGACTTGTGCGTTTTTGTCTTCTCAGTTTATTTATCACCCGCTGGTCCTTGGTGTTGAGGTGGAGTACTTTGTTTGCTTACATGGCTGCTTGACGCAGCATGCTGTGAAATTCAGCAACCTTCTCTGACGTCAGTGTGATTTGCGCAAGTCGCCCGCCAGCAAAGTCATTCAGCAAACAAAATTCAGTGAATTCATCAGCCAGCTAAATCTAGTAAAATATTCGTTGAATTGTGATCTGCCGAATAAGACACTTTGACAGTGACCTTGCGTCAGTTTGGTAAACAAAACCCGAGTAGGATCATTGCAGATAGCTGTACAGCCTCTATCACAGGCTAAGACAGTAGATAATTTTTCCTGAAAAAAAAAAAAAAACAAACAAACAAACACACAGATTATTGACAGTATGAAAACATCCCTCAGATTTATGAGATGGTTGCATTATGCATGGTTTTCTACAGTCCAGTGATAAACCCAGGTGGTTCATGGGGGTCAGGTTTGAAAGGAACCTGGAATTTCACAACTGGAAAATAATCGCATAAAAATTTGGTTGTGAAATCAGGGTAGGTTGCTGAATTTAACGGCATGATCCACATGTAGACACCTGCATGCCCTTCCAATACTTTTTACTGGTCAAGCCCTTCCAGACGATTTTGTTCCCACTCTGAGGGCTTACATTTATTAAGCGCCAGTGTAGATATGCAGCAGTAAAGATGATCATGTTTTGATGCATACAGATCTAGGTCTTGCAAAATTTGTCGTCTGATATTCAATTCTCCTTTCATCTGCTTTGTGGGGGTTGTCTCTGAAATTTTGCATATTATGCATCTGCCATAATCCAGAGATATTTTTGTGGCCAGATGAATGGGTTAGTAGCCAATAAAAAATGATGACAGTGAAATATGTGGTATGTTTTGTGAGCGCTTAAATCTATCAGCTTATCGTGTCAGAGGAGAAATAACAAATCTGGTATTTGTAAAAATGGGTGTATTTGTTGGAGTATCTACGGCTGCTTGGATACGAGCACAACAGCTTGAAAATTTGTGTGTGCGTGGTTTTAATACCTTTTTTGCCATCTTTATGTGGCTTTGTCTTTTGCCTGTTTGATCTTTCTTCTCCACTTTCCCGATGAGTTTATAAAGCTCTTTGAGCTGTGCAGGATGTGTGCAATAAATGTAACTAACCATTGCCAGCAGTGTTCACACCATCATCATTGTTGTTCATGTTGTTATGACTTAATCTGATGTCATTATTATCAGTATTGCCATTCTCCATACACATCTTTCTCTTCCAATTTTTTTTTCCTGAAAAGCTGATTCTAGTTATCATTGCAGATAATTCAGAATACATTGGTTCTCAAATATGTATGCTTTTTAAACAGTACTCTGAAAGAAACGTGGAACAGAGAGAGAAAGAGAGAGAGAGAGAGAGAGAAGAAGAAGAAAAAGAAGAAGAAGAAGAAGAAGAAGAAGAAGAAAAGATAGAGATGGGAAACAAGGGGAAGGGGAAAAAAAACATGAATAATTAATGAATACAGTTTTGAGGGGAAAAATAGATAGGGAAAAAAAAACACAATAGTTACATGTAGTATATAGCTTCTTTCATACTGGCAGATGGGGAAAATTACACCATATAAGTGTAAAACAGTCGCACAGTTTAGGCAACATTTTATACAACCGCTATTTCTCTACGAACCGTCAGCCGTTCACATTTTGTGTAAAGAATGTACTTTTCAGTTTTACATCTAGCCTCATATAAAGCATCCACAACTGGTCAGATTCAGCACTTCCTTGTTAGATTTGAGAATAATGAAAAGAAAAAAAAAAAACATTGATAAGAACTGAAGTAGCTGTACAAAGCTGTACAAAGGTAAATGTTTAATCAACTGTGAAGCTAGAACTGAGGAAGTTGTACAAAGACAAATGTTTAAGAAAACCATCCACCATGGTGAAGTGGTTAGTGTTGCGGACTCCCGGCTGGGAGGTTGTAGGTTCAATTCCCATCAGAACCATGTGGGATTTTTCTGCTCTGACCAGCTCCTGCCCAAAGTTGAGTTTTGCTACAGGCTGAATTGTCAAGACTGGGACCACACAGTCAAGTTTCTTCCACAAGATGGATGCGTCTCTGAGAGTGTTGCTCAAATTTCCTGACCAACACTGCAGGTGTCTGTAATTCTCAGGCTTGGTTGATGCTGGGATATGTTATGAAAGTAATTGAGAGTACAGCTCTGTCATGCAGTTTCAGACAGGAATGGAAACGCATAGTATCATCTTCATCATCCTCAATCTCATCGTTCAGCATGAAAAAAAAGCAAGTCTCAGATTCTGTGGCCCTTCATGGCCTGCTCTCATGGTGACCTCAGTCTGGATGACCTCTCCATGTCTTATGGCCTTGGTATGATTCCGTTGAGGTCACCGGTGTTGGCAAGCTCATGGGGGCTTTTCGTTGGATGAATGTGGTGGTGCCCCCCCTCCCCCCCCCCCCCATCCCCCCCAGAGGGAGGGCTCACTCAGGCTGGATCTGTGATTAAGCAAGTATTGTCATGAGTAGGGGGCTTAACAGGTGGTGTTCTGTGTATGTTAGATGGGAACAGGCACCACTGAACACCACCAAGATGACTGCAGCAGTGCAGTGTCTCCTCCAGTGGGTTGCCCTTAAGATGACTTGACAGTGACTACTCCCTGTGGATTGCCAGTGCCAGGACTGTGGCGGGACAGGTCAGGCCGTGGCTGTGGACAGGGGAGTTGGAATGAGCAGCGTGGGTGCACTGCCACTGAGTTGGCACAGAAGATGGGACAACAAAAAAAAAAAAAAAGAAAAAAAAAAATGTTTAAGCAAATTATGTGAAGTTATAACTCAAGGAGCTGTACAAAGACAAATGTTCAATCAAAAATTAAGATGGAATTGAGAGATTTAATCAGATGTGAGATAGAACTGAGAGAAAGCGGTACAAAAACAAATGTTTAAGCAAATGTGAAGTTAGAAGGGAAGAAGCAGTACTAAGACAAAACTTTGATCAGACCTGAAGTTATCAACATGCCCAGACTCTGCCAGTAGCAGAGATCAATGAAATGTTCCAGCATTTTCACATTTGTCCATGACCGTCCATTTATTGAAGGTGTCAGAAGGTCTCTTTTCCATCTGTGTCAGTTGGTTTCTTCATTTTTTTTCTCTCAGACCGATGTACACAGAACTTGGTGAAGAGATTAAATGCAGTTCAAGGCTGAACCAATGAAATTTTATTGCGGTTCTGCAAAGACCTGAACAAAGATCTGTTCAGCCGGAGTTCACGGTACAGGTCGGTGCTGTCCTGAATGCTCTTCTGCCGTTAGTCATGATTAGTGTTCACTATTATTGTTGTTGTTGGTGGTGGTGGTGGTGGTTGTTAATGTTATTATTATTATTATTGTTGTTATTAGTATTCTATTATTGTTGTTGTTGTCATTATGATTGTCATTATCATTATCAGTATTATTATCACTATTGATTTCTTATTATTATTCATGTTGTTGTTATACATTTACTGTTTAAAGGTGTCTTCACCAGGTTAGGATCTCCCCCCCCCCCCCCCCCTCCCACTCCCCTTCCCCCAAATATCTAAAGGTATGCCAGTGTGCTGCTTCATGTCTGGTGGACTGATTTATGACAGATCAGAAAACCAACTGACAGACAGATTAATGGGTGGTTAGGTGGCTTTTTGCTTGGTTGGTTGGTTGATAGGTAGATACTTGATTTTTTCATAACGCAGAACTCTACGAGAGCCTTCGGATGTCTGAGGTGGGGGAGAGGTCGGTGTACAGCAGCATCGGTAAGCATGGGACCCAGGCTTCTCCAGCCAGAGTGACTGCCCCTTCAAATAAATGTCTCATTCAGTAAGGTAAGACTGAGACGTGTTTAATCATTGCTCTTAGTGTGTTGGCTTGCTTGTTTTGCTGTGGGGAGGGGGAATTTGTACTTGTGACAGTGTATGTGTGTGTGTGTGTGTGTGTGTGTGTGTGTGTGTGTGTGTGTGTGTGTGTGTGTGTGTGTGTGCTTGTTTTTAATGTGTTGAGAGAGAGAGAATGTTTACTTGTGACAGTGTGTGTGTGTGTGAGAGAGAGAGAGAGAGAGAGAGAGAGAGAGAGAGAGAGAAAATTCTGTATACAAACGCTTGCATGTGTGTGTGAGAGTACTTAAGAAAGAGAACATGTGCATGACTCTCTCTCTCTCTCTCTCTCTCTCTCTCTGTCTGTCTGTCTCTCTCTCTCTCTGTATGTGTGTGTGTGTGTGCATGTATGTGTGTGTGTTTGAGTGAGAGAGACAGACCAAGAATGTTGTGTATGTGTGTCAGAGAGAGAGAGAATATTTGAGCTTGTGTGTGTGTGTGTGTGTGTGTGTGTGGTGTGTGTGTGTGTGTGTGTGTGTGTGTGTGTGTGAGAGAGAGAGAGAGAGAGAGAGACCATGTGCGTGACAGTGTGTGTGTGTGCATATTTGTATGTTGTGTGTGTGTGTGTGTGTGTGTGTGTGTGTGTGTGTGTGAGTGATGAATGAGAGAGAGAGAGAGAGAGAGAGGATGCGGTATGTGTGTGAGAGTGAAAGAGAGAGTATGTGATGTGTATGATAGCGCTTTTGATTGGATACACTTGAATGGCACCTCTTCTTAATCTGCAAGGCCCCCCCCCCCCCCCCCCACTTTCCTTTTACACTTCCCACTACCACCATCCTACCACTTCACACACACACACACACGCACACTACCTCCAGCCCACCACTCATCACCACTTACATTGCACTTTACTCCCCTGTGTACCATTAAAGGAACTCATCATGTGAGACAGAGAACTTTCCATTTTAATTTTTGATGTTTTAAATTGTTGTTATGATTACCATTTTCTTTTGCATCTCTTTCAGAGGAGATGTCGGGAATCGCAAGATCTTCAAGGGGTGAAACAGATGTACTGAAATAAATGAGGTGAAAAAAAAATCACTTTTTTTTTTATTTGTTTGTTTTTTTTTTCCACTAGGCAAACTTCAGTACATATGAATTCAAAAAGTCATTGCATTGCCTTGCAAACGTGAAGTATAATTTTTTTCTATAAATAGAGAATTCCAAGGCTTCCATGAAAAAAGAGGATTTCCATCATGATGAATTATTAGAAAGAAAGCATGGAGACCATTGTGCTGGATTGTGTAATGTATTACCGGAATGATCTGTAAAATTTTCTTGGTTTGAAATAAGAATATCTAGACTACACCTGTTACATTCTGTTTGACAGCATGATATATGATGAGAATGGATCCGTGACATTTTATGAAACTGCACAGAGTACAGCCCTGTCTGTGTCATGTATTCAGATCAAACTGGAACTGCATGGAATTATTTTTACCATCCTTGTAAATAAAAAGGCTCAAATTCTGTGGTTCGGTCAAGCCCTTCTCCAGTGGCGACGTAAACAGTACGAACCCAGATTTGACTTCCCTTCCACGTTCGGGCCTGTTTTGAGTTTGTGCCAAGCCCTTGGGTGGCAGCGAGTGCATGGAGTCTGTTACTGTAGGACCAAAGACATGGTGTCCCTCTGGAGGCTCAAGCTCGCTTGTCTGGCTCTGCAGTGGACGGTGATTGGAAATGTGCAAGGGAGATAATCCGTGTTAGTCTTTGCGTTCAGTGAAACTGTCCCAGCTGTTTTGATTGGACAGATGCCGCTGGTAGGCACGCTCAAAGCAGTTTCAGTAGGTACACTCAGTGCAATTTTGTCCCATCCATCAGCTTAACAGGTGGATCAAAGAGGGAAAATGCCATCACATACATATGAAACGGTGCACCTGGGGCACCAGTGTGCAGACAGCTGACATCCCGATGCTTGTGCTGACATGCACTTCAGATCAGTTATTTGACTCTCTAGGTCTATTTCTGTGACCCATGAACTTAGAAAAGATAACTCTGTTTCAGTCCCCAGAGTTTGGGGGGGAGGGGGAGGGGGAGCAGGGGTGGGCGGGGGACAAAACAGGTCTGTTTTGTTCTTGTCACCGGAAGATGGTTGGCGGTTTTCTGCTTGTGTTGAGTCAGAGCTAACACTACTCACACCACCAGAACGGTAGAGAATCGAAGTGTCTTCCTCGGTAGGCTGCCTCATGATGAAGGGGTGTTCACGGTGCCCTGTGACAGGGGGTGGATGTTTGGTGGACGTCGGAATGAACACCATTGGGGTAAATATCTCAAAGGGTACCTAAGATTTAGTTTATGAAAAAGAAACAAACCCAGTAGTCTGTCAGATTGCTTTGGCTGGACTGCACTTGAAGCATGTTACTGACAGTTTGTCAGATTATATGTTTTTTTCCCAGGCTGCGTCTGTTGCATTTTGTTGGATCATGTTTTTCTGGGCTGCACCTGTTCATGTAATGATCTCCTGAGCTGAACCAGCAATGTTATATTGGTTGGGCTGCATCATGTTTTCTGGGTTTCACCAGGGGTATACTGTTGGATTATTCAGTGTTTTTTAGGCTGGACCTGTGATGTTTTGTCAGATTATATGATGTTTTTTTATACTGTACCTGTAATATTTGGTCAGATTATATGATGTTTTTTTCTAGACTGTGCCTGTAACATTTGGTCAGACTATATAATGTTTTTCTAGACTGTACCTGTAACATTTTGTCAGATTACATGTTTTTTTTCCCTCGGCTGCACCTGTTGCATTTGGTTGGATTATGTAATGTTGTTTTTGTTTCTGGGCTGCAACTTGCATTTTTTTTTTTTTTTGATTGTATGTTTTTCTGGGCTGCACCTGTTGCATTTTGTTGGATTAAATAATCAGTATTTTTTTCTGGGGTGTGACTATTGAATTTTTTTTTTGTATTATGATACTTTTCTGAGCTGCACCTGTTGTATTTTGTTGGATTATAGAATATTTTTTCTCTGGGCTGCGACTGTAGCATTTCTTTTGTGTTATGTTTTTCTGGCTGCGCCTTATGTTGGATCATGTAATGTTGGTTTTTTTTTGTTTGTTTGTTTTTGCTATGCCTGTTGAACTTCGTTGGGTCATATAACGTTTTTTCTGGGCTGCACCTGTTCTTATAGTGATCTCCCGAGCTGAACCTGCAGTGTTATGTTGGTTGGGCTGCATAATGTATTCTGGGTTTCACCAGTGGCATACTGTTGGGTGTGTGTTCTACCACTCTGAATTATTTACATTTTGTTGAACGGTGTGATTTTTCTTTTCCTAAGCTCAACCTGTATTTTGTTTTTGGATTATTCAGTGTTTTCTAGGCTGTACCTGTAACGTTTTGTCAGATTATATGATGGTTTTCATACTGTACCTGTAACATTTTGTCAGATTATATTATGTTTTTCTAGACTGTACCTGTAATATTTTGTCAGATTATATAATTTAGAAAGAGTGGGGGTTAGTTGCTGCCAAGGACATTGACAAACAAAGCACAGGACAAGACACGATGCATTTCGACCTCATAGATTATATAATGTTTTTCTAGACTGTACCTGTAATATTTTGTCAGATTATATGATGTTTTTCTAGACTGTACATGTAACATTTTGTCAGATTACATGTTTTTTTTAGACTGTACCTGTAACGTTTTGTCCGATTATATGATGTTTTTCTAGACTGTACTTGTAACATTTTGTCAGATATACTGTACCTGTAACATTTTGTCAGATTATATGATGTTTTTCTAAACTGTACCTGTAACATTATATCAGATTATATGTTTTTCTAGGCTGCACCTGTTGCATTTTGTTGGATTACATAATTTTTTTTCTGGCAGCGCCTGTTTCATGATGAAACCAAATGTCAGAAAAGAATTCATCCTGGCTGTTTGTCCGGAGTTTCTGAAATTAGGAAATGTACAGGTCGATTTTTTCCCCCAAATGTTTTGGTAAACCTGCATCCTGATTACTCTGTCCAATCCTGGTTTTTCTTTTCCAAACTGATCATTCCTTTGTCATTTTGCTGAGAGCTTGTGCAAATACTGCTTCAGCAATAGTCACGATACCATTTGTTGAGCCTGATGAAGATACATCTGCAATTATGCTAATTTTCAAACACGTTTCATTTTCACATATTACTTTCAAACCTGAATCATCAGCATGCTTTGGCACAGACTTAAACTCTCTCACTGATTTTTTGTAATGTTTCTTGACATGTTGTCAAAAATTCGACACAGTCTGGTGTCATTTCGGGCATGGAAGTTAGCAAGAGTTACCACTCTTTAGTCAGATTTCCCCTCCTGTGATTAGAATCTGTAACTGCAGTTAACAATTCCCCCCCCCCCCCCACACCCACCCCCCCCCCACCCCACCCCTTTTCTTTTTTAATGATTGTCATATTGTTGTATTTTTGCCAGTCATGAGAACAAAAAATTTGATGCAGTTGATTTATAAAACAGATCTGCTGTATCTATTTGCTGACAAAAGAAAAATAAACAAGAGAGAGAGAAAGAAAAAGGAAAACAAGAATTATTCTAACTACAGATACAAGTACATTCATTGTGCTTTCATCTTGTCAGTGAATGCAAGCTGAAATGCCACTTTGAATTGGCAATTTGTGAGTCCTGATTCTTTATTATGTGACAAAGTACCAGTTAGTTAATTTAGTAGGCAAAATGAACAAATATTGTTCAACCTATTATTTTTAATAACCTGTTTTTTTTTAACAGATTTCCTTGTGATTTATTTGGGCAAAACAGTCATGCCCCCTGACCTTGCAACTCATTTTTCACGCCTGATTTATGATGATCAGGAGATCGGTATTTCCTTAAGCTTGTTACCTCAGTAAAGTAAACAAAAAATCTATACATTTCACATGACTTGTTATTTTTGCTTCTGATAGAAATTAACTTGTCCCCATACTTTAATAATCTTCATTTTCCTAGTAAATTTATTGAAAGTTGAAGAACTACATGTTTAGGGTTTAAGATTTAATTCCAAGTATCATAACATCACATTTTTTATCTATGAGCCGAGTCACATACCTGTTGCACCAATAACCTTCACCCCACCCACATGTCACTCCCACCCCCTCCTCCTGAGATACAGGGTTGCAGGCTGAACTTTCCGCTGGAATAAAACAAGACCACACAAGTTTTCGGTTGAAGTGAAAAAGAAATCTAGTTTTCCACACAAGGGAGTTCTTCTGACACACAGATTTACAGATTCTGGTCAATCACAGTTTAGTTCTTGTGTTCAAACGGCAGGCTGTCTTCTTAAGCTTCAGAAGTTGTAAATACAAATTACTGTCAACAAAAATTGTTGCAGCCCCTGGTTTCTGGAATGAAGTGAACTCCACTGCATACAGGTCATTAACATTAACGTTAGTTTTAATGATAAAAAGGAGGCCCAAGGTGTGTCCAAATGCCCAGGTTTTGCTTATCCAAATGCCCAGATTTTACTTACCTGGAGTGTAAAAACCCTTCAGCTTCAGGGGGCTTTTGCCCCCTGACCCCCGACAAGGGGCTTTGCCCCTGACCCCCGACAAGGGGCTGTGCCCCTTGACCCTGCCAAGGGCCCTTACCCAGCCCCCTGGACCCCCAGGCCTCCTGCTTTTCTCTTTTTTCTGATTTCACCCATGCATTATTGAGGAGTGCAAACCGTTTTACTAGAATGTAACTTTAGCAGTGGACTGCAGACAGTTTTACTAGAATGTAACTTTAGCAGTGGACAGTAGGAAGTTTTACTAGAATGTAACTTTAGCATTGGACAGTAGGAAGTTTTACTAGAATGTAACTTAGCATTGGACTGCAGACAGTTCTACTAGAATGTAACTTTCGCAGTGGACTGCAGACAGTTTTACTAGAATGTCACTTTAGCTGTGGACTGCAGTTTTACTAGAATGTAACTTTAGCAGTGGACTGCAGACAGTTTTACTAGAATGTAACTTCAGCATTGGACTGCAGACAGTTTTACTAGAATGTAACTTTAGCATTGGACAGTAGGAAGTTTTACTAGAATGTAACTATAGCTGTGAACTGCAGTTTTACTAGAATGTAACCTTAGCAGTGGACTGCAGACAGTTTTACTAGAATGTAACTTTAGCAGTGGACTGTAGGAAGTTTTACTAGAATGTAACTTTAGCAGTGCGCTCCAGACAGTTCTACTAGAATGTAACTTCAGCATTGGACAGTAGAAAGTTTTACTAGAATGTAACCTTAGCATTGGACTGTAGAAAGTTTTACTAGAATGTAACTTTAGCATTGGACAGTAGAAAGTTTTACTAGAATGTAGCTTTATCATCAGATTGCAGAAAGTTTTACAAATTATATGCCGGCTGCAGACACTGGTGGTGGTGTCCAGTGGTGAAGTTCACTGTGATTGATTGTTGTTTTTCGGAAGCTTCATATGTCATTTGTTTACTGGATGAATGGAACAGATTCTTCTTCATATCAGAGGTGAATGAGTGTAGAGCTTGTACTTTCACTCTCTCTCTCTCTCTCTCTTTCTCTTTCTCTTCTCCAACATATAGTTTTGTTGAGTGTCTTTTGCAGTGGTTTTCAAAGCAATTCAAGTGGTGATGAGTTTTGTTCCTATTCCTCCGTTAGACTTCAATTGATGCTCTGTGTGTGTGTGTGTGTGTGTGTGTGTGGTGTGTGTGAGAGAGAGAGAGAGAGAGAGAGAGAGAGAGAGAGAGAGAATTATCTATGCACATTGTAACACTGATCTTGTCATTTGCTCTGTCATTGCTTTTATGGTTTGCTCAAGAAAACAGAGATTTGTTGACGGCATGCCAACTTTACTTAGCTGTATTGTTAGAAGAGATATGATGGTATAGATCAGGGTAGATGTCAGATTAGGCTGTGACCCAAGAGATGGCGAGGCAGACTGGGAAAGAACGGTGTGACAGTGTGGTAACTAACTCACAGATGATGAGGAGCTAGGTGTCTGATTACCTTACCATCAGTCTGCCGGTCTTGTACATCCTGTTGTTGTTTCCAGTGGTTTCCTTGCTCATTCAGTACTGTAGTGCATGGCCTGTGCCATATGCATATACTTCAGATGTTTTCACATAACAGTGAAAATATATATATATATATATGCATTTAATCTCTGTACAGAAGATATGTTATTGCTTCTGCTTTGTACTTCTTACATTCACTCAAGTGAATCTGAATTTTTGCCACCCTGTAACAGATTGAAAACTTTTGTTGAGTTATTTTTTGAATGTGTCGGGTTAGTTTTTGAATGTTTTGGAAAGTGTCATCAAAGTTCAGAGTTATCATACATGGTCAGAGCTGGTATTTTGTCTAACTGAAAGTCATCCAACAAAGTAAATATTTGAAAGCCTATTTTAAATCCCCCTTTTGTCTTCTTCCTTTCAGTGAATATGAATTCAGTTTCTGTATTTTTTTTCCTGAGCAACTCACATTACTGCACAAAATTTTTTTTTTGTTTTATGTTGTCTTTTTGGACTTTTTTTTTTAACGGCAGTCGATTACCATAAAAATGGGTTCTAAACAGTATGACCCCAGATTCTCGATGGGTCTTACAGTTACAAGTGCTTCACAAGGCAAAAATGTATTTCTGTACAAAGGAAAGTTCTTTTTTATCAGTCACACCTTATTGGCCTTATTAATTATATTATTTATCGTAAATGCAGTGATGTGGTTTTCAGGTTTGCAGGTTGACATCAGACCAGACATAGTTTTTTTCATTCTTGATGTTTCAGAAGGCCGCAACGAGTTACAGATTTACCAATCTCGTGCCTTTGCCTGTTCTAATAGCAAGTTGGCCTTCAATCCTTGTAATATTGATCAAGGATTTTTGTTTTCAAAATATGTACAAGAATGTGTTTGTACGAAAAAATAAAAAGGATGAAAGCAAAAGCTACTACAAAAGTTGCTTTGAGGTCGCCATGGGTCACATACATTCTACTGTGCTTAGAGATAATTTACACACAAATAATATTTATTTGGTCCATGTGTGTGTGATCTATATTTGGTACATAGCTTATAAAGGATGGAGGCATTTGTAGTTTTTTTCTTTAACTTTATGAATTGTACAAACGTGTGTGCTGTAACCCTGAAGCTCAACATATGATTGGCATACTTCTTCTTATTGCAAGCAGGGCGAAAGTAGCATCTCATCAACCAGAAGCTCTTAAGGACCCCATAGCTCCTGGGTCTAGGTCTGCAGGGAGTCATGGGGATCCACGCAGTCGAAGCCGTCATTTTAATAAAAAGTCATATATGGGCTCTCACGAAAGCATGGTGTACATTGTAATGTGAATTCTTTATCAGCGACTTAAAACCTCCTGTGTAAACTACAGTTAGTCAGAGTTGTAAGAAAATAAGTATGAACCAAAAAAAAAACAAGAAAGAAAGAGAGAGAGGATAAACAAATTGACAAAAAAGTAGGAATAGTGGCAGAGAAGAATAAGAGGGAAAAAGAAGTGAAATGGAAAATGGCGAGAAAAAACACACACACACACAATAAACGGAGAAAGGGAAAAAAATAGGAGTAAAGGGAAAAAAAAGAGCTGGGGGCCCATTTCATGTTAATTTGTTACCACATAAGTTCCGGAGGTGAATGTTTTTGAAACGTCATTATTACTTTCTGCTGCTTGTTCTTTTTTGCTTAATTGTCGAATAAAAAGAATAAAAACAAAGCTGTGTGTGTACCTCTGTGTGTATGTGTGCTTGTTTGCTTGTGTAGTTATGTTTGGGGAAACAGGGAGGGGAGGGGACTTACAGACAGCCAGATATTAGATCTAAGATATTCCGCGTAGTTTACTGTCTGGTTGCTAAATCTCAGTTTTTGGCCTGGATTCTTTTACCAGGAATTTGGGGAGGATGCATCTTTAGGAAGACTGATCTTGACCACACCATTGCTTGCATACTTACATTCACTAGCACTGGTTCTTCATAAAAACATTCTCTGTGTGTTGTGTGTGGTGTGTGTGTGTGTGTGGACACAAACTTATCAGTCAGAAAAAAGACTCCCAGACAGACGAGGAGAAAAATAGTCATATAAACTGAGGGGCGGGGGGGCGACAACAAAACTATATTAACTTCCGTTATCAATGGACTTCTTAAACAAAATCAATAACTTTTCCAACAGTTATACTGGAAGTTGTGCACACACACACACACACACACACACACACACACACACACACACACACACACACATCGAAGGAGGTAATTTTACAACTACTGTAATTCCACACTGTACAGGAAGATTTATTTCCCATTTATCAAGGAGTATTTTCTATAATATATGAATGAGACAATCATAACATACAGAACAGCTTGATACATTTTTTTTAAAGTCCTTTTATCTTTATGTCATAGTGGTTTCAAGATATTCATGCCTTGTCAGCAAGTAGCAATTATTTAATACCAAGTTTTTAAATAAAACTTTTTGCAACCAAATTGTGATCTTCACTATTGTGTATTGTCATGTAGTGGATATCAGTCAAGAAAACTTGCATAGTAACATCCACAGCGTTACAAAGCTTAATATACAAACTCTTTGTATGCCTAGAGAAAAGTGGCAATGTTAAAGTTCACAATGGACACACCACACACACACACACACACACACTCACACCAAAGGGGAGATCATTTTCACAGTTTACTGTTATGTTTCACAAGTTACTTTGAGTTTGTACAGTTTCCATTCATCAAAGAGTATTCGTGAAATATATGAATGTGACAATCAAACCGTACAGAACAGCGTTACATTTTAAACAGAAAATTTCCATTTGTCTTTTCTGTCATAATGTTCAAGATATTATTTTACGCTTTGTCAGAAACTTGCAATGATTTAATATTGGCAAATGAAACAAACTGCAGCGTTGACTACTGAAACACGACGAAAAAGCAGAAGAGCAGTTCACTGCGAGTGTGGCATAGCAGTGGACGCCAGGGGGAGAGGTGGCAGCTCTCCTTTGAGGGACACTGATGTGAGAGATCATGTCGGGCGGCGCAGACAACCTTCTAGCCATGTGGGTGACGGCGGGTCTAGCCTGTGTCGCCGGGGGACGGCTCTTGGAGATGTGGGGCGATTGGCGAAAGGAGCGCTGCTGACTGCGACTACCGTGGCCTGGAGGATACCGTGCTGTTTGATGAGGGGTGGCAGACACGGGGGCACTCCTTAGGGGGTGGGGCTGAAAAATTGCCCTCTCGGCCGCAGTCAGCGAGCGCCCGCCAAGTTTTTAGGGGCTCGTGCAGCGCTCCAGCGACTTTCGTCCTGCTTTCCTCCTTGAGGCGGCCTCACGCGGCACAGGACCATCGCCACCCCGAGCATGAAGAAGGCCGCCCCGGTGGCCCTGAAGACAGCCTGATGAGGTTTGGGGGACAGCAGGCAACACACACCGACGCCATCGTCGGTCGATCAACAACTTAAAAGTGAACCAACGTTCAAGACCAATTTCACCAAAACTTGAACCAGCATTCAAGAGGATAACGACCAGAATTGAGCCACACGAACAGCTCTGGGAGACGAATACCGACGACCCCCATTGAAACCTACCTACCACTGCCAGGATGACAGCAGTTGCCACAAATATGTAGACATATGTCTGCAAGAACCTTGTCCTTAAGGGCCACACAGGCCGATAGGACGTTAATCTCACCGTCAACGCAACGCAGAAGAGCACACAAAACAAAGTGTGAAGTAACGCACTTTATTGCACGACACAAAACAAGACAAGAAATTTTTCGGCAATAAGCTTTCCTCAGCGACAAAACAATGAAAAACAGTACAGACATAAACATGCGCAATACTCCCCTTGTGAGAAGGTCCAAAGTGGTGAATGACTTAATATGATTTCATCATAAAACTTTATTGCAGGCACCCCTTGTGCATAAAAGTTGATTGTGCGC
>JADBJO010009566.1:0-40268 GCA_016801955.1 Conus betulinus | reverse complement strand
TGGTTGTTTAAAGAGATAATACTTTTCCTTGTTGTTGACTAGTAGGCTACCTGCTGTGATGGAAACTGGAATTAATTATTCAGTTTATTCTCATTCCTTGTAGTTACACTGCTGTTGAAAGCAATTCCTGAAAATCTGTGCTGATCTTTTTAATGTCCATTTAAATGTCTCTGAAACTTTTTGAATTGTGTTCCATTTCTTGGCTGTACTAGGGCCTAGAATTACGAAGATGGGTGGGTAAAGGGAAGTAACTCCTTTTTGAAAGAGTAAACCATTGAAACGTATGAGTTTCTTCCCTTTACTGTATTCTTGCTGGCTATGTTGATGCCAGGCATTTATTATTATTATTATTTTTTTTGTTTTTTTAAAGATCATGCAAGTCTTGGTGCTATGATTAAAATTTTAGTGACACACATGTTGCCCTTTTCAGAGGATGCCTGTTCCACACCAGAGAAGTTGCCGGGACAGATGAATGGGTGTGTGCCTCAACACCCTGTCCTGAGGTAGATAATGTTTTTCCCATGTTGATATTCTGTTGTAACTTTTTTGTTTTGTTTTGACATTTTTCAACACGCCTCTGTGCGATTCATTGTACCTTTGGTACCATGGATTTTTTTTTTGTAAAGCTGGTGTCACAACGGTCATTGTTACCACAAGCCAATGTGTATGCAATCAATGGTATTGAATGAAGATGATTTTTTTTTTTTTGTCAGACCCATTGATTGATTGATGATGTGTATGCATTATTATGAATAAATGAAAAATGTTTTGATATTATGAGAGAGCAAGTGAATCTGCTGAGAAATAATCTAGTCCATGTCCTGTTGATATAATTGCTGTTTTCCTGCTCTGTTGACTTAATAGTCACAAGAATCAGTGCTGCTAGCATGCAGTACAACCTTTACTGTAAACAGAACAGATGCCAGTATGTTCACAGTATTTTAATGTTATTTTATTTGCTTTTCTTCCATTGTTATGCTGAGTAATAATCTTGTCCATGTCCTGTTGATATAATTACTGTTTTCCCTGTTCTGTTGTCTTTATAGACACGAGGGTCAGTGCCGCTAGCATGCAGTACAACCTTTACTGTAACAGAATGGATGCCTGTATGTTCACAGTATTTTAATGTTATTTTATTTTGCTTTTCTTCCATTGTTATGCCAAGTTGATTTTTTTTTTGCAGATTCACCCATGGTTGTGTGCTCAAGAGATTTTTCATCAGACTGCCATATAGTCTTGTGGATGTTTGTAGCATAACATGGCCTGAGACTTTTTGAGTGGTCTGTGTCACAATTTTCTTCTTGATGTGCTTATTTGCAGAGGGAATTTCTGTGTATTGAACATAAATAAATCCACTACTTCTTTTCAGGTGCTGTACTGTTATTATGCAAATTGTGTACTCATACTTACAAATGTATATTTTCTTTCATTCATGTTTTTGGAAATATCTCATTTTGTTGACAATTTTCTAAACATGATTTTCTTGGTAATTTTCCAGGTTGGTTTGGTTTGACAGACTGATGAACTGAAATAAACAAAAAGTCAAATGTCAACACGGTCTTGGGTGATAGATGGATGGCTCTCCCCCCTCTGCCCTTGACCGTTTACATGAAGGAAATGAAATGGGGAAAAATGACAAATAGGAATATTCTTTATATAAAGAATTATGATCATTAACATGTTTGTTTGTTTGGGTTTTTTTTGCAGAACTTTTCGCCCCAGATATAGTATGGGCGTAGTTTTAGTTTGTTTTGTTTTTCTATTTTTTTTTTTTTTTTTTTGAGGGGGGCAAACACAGAGTTTGTGGCTTGCAGTGCAAGTTGTTAGGTCGCAGAAACTGAAAACTGGAAAAGAAAATGTTATAGGTCTGGGAGGACCAGGAAACTTTGCTAATACAGATTGAATATTTTGTGTACCACTGTGGGCTTGTTCTGAAATGTCTGTATAGTTTTATGAATACAAAGTGGATATGAGGCTTGTTATGTATTCCATTCTGAAATCTGTCTATATAGCTTTGTAAAAACAAAGTGGATGCGAGGTTTGTTAATGCATTTCATTCTGAAATACGTCTGTATAGTTTTTGTGAAAACAAAGTGGATGTGAGGCTTCTTATTGTGTTTCATTCTGAAATATGTCTGTATGGTTTTGTGAAAACAAAGTGGATGTGAGGCTTGTTAATGTATTTCATTCTGAGATATGTCTGTATAGTGTTGTGAAAACAAAGTGGACATACTTTTCATGTAACTCATGTATTTAAGTTGTTAATTAAAAGGGGAAATTTGCTTTGTCCAAGTTGTCGAAGTTGCCCAAGTGCGAGTCTGATTGTGTGCGCGTATGTGTGTCTGTGTCTATGTGTGCGCCCGTGTGTATGTGCATATGTGTGTGTCCGTCTTTGTGTGTGTCTGTATATGTGTATGTGCGTGTGTGTATGCACATGCGTGTGCGTGAGTGTGTGAATATTTGGTTGGTGTGTCCATTTGTGAAGGGAGGGAGGTAGCAGGGGGCCCTTGAAAGAGATGTCTTCATGCATATGTGCGCGTGCACACACACACACACATAGACACACACATACATGGACACACACACATACATGGACAGACATGCAGAGACTGACATTTGTATACACAAAGACCTTGACACATCAACATAAGACTGACGTGTTGTCAGTTGTTCTATAGAGAACAATCTTTATTGTGGTAAGGATATACATGTGTGAAAGCTATTTTCTGATATTGATATGGTTTCAAATGGTATATAAACCGATAGCAAACCGTAGGAAATGCAGTGAGACAACAATCAGCTAAGAGAGAGAGAGAGAGACACAGTGAGAGAGAGAGAGAGAGAGAGAGAAGACTCGAGATGATTTATTAGGCCTCGGCCTGTCATGAAGGGGAATGTGAACATTTAACTGGATGAGGATATACAACAGATTCAGATTAAAACTAGTGATGATGTTAATTGTAAGCATGTGCATTTCAGTCAGTCACAACACCTCTTAGTTTAAATCCTTTATACAGAAACAAAGAAGGTTACGTACGTCTTCGGGTATAGTCGATGACATCAACAGACTCAATTTAAACGGTGAAGGATGTCTATAATATTTGGGCTTAATTAACGTTTCACGTATATGTCTGACTGCTGGGCAACAGAGAACAAAATGCACCTAATTTTCTTGGCTCTCAGTGCGTAATGGACAACTGAAGTCATTAGACATAAACATTTTATATCGACATCGATGTACTGCCTTCTCAGAAATCCACAGCCTAACTCTAGTGGCAATACATTTCAGATGCTTATCAATATCAAAATGTAAGTATGGTTTTAAACTGTGATCACTGCAAAAAGTTCTATACAAGGTGAATCTATCACTAATTTGGATATGATCGGACCAGGTTTGCATGAACAGCAGAATTTATATGTAATGGATATCGATTCGTTTCACCATGAATAAGATCATTCGGTGTTTGCCTGTCCACCCTAAAATTTTTCTTCAAAGCAAATAAATGGACCGATTCACAGCGACTAACAGCATTATCTAGTCCCCACAATTCAGAGCCATACTGCACAACTGGCTGTATTTGAGAATCAAATAATTTCATGAACAAATCAAAAGAATTGTTATTTAACACACACAACCTTTTCAGAAGATAAATCAACACATTTTTAGCTGTGCTGGCAAGGTTGTTGCATGCAGCGGTAAAACTCTAGCACGTGGAGAAGAATATTCCCAAATATTTATACACATTTACCACAAGCAACGTCACACCATTATATAGCTATCTTTCTCTCACACTCAAATAGCCATCCTTCCGAATACTATAATATTGCTCTTAATCATATTAACTTTAAGCTGAAGAGATGTTGTGACATGCTGTTAACTACATAATTGAATCTGCAAATCTGTAACTGTTTCAGCCATCAAAACAACATGTCAGCCAACAATAGAATAAACAAATCAAATGCATCTAGCAAAAATTGAGCACCATGTCTTCCATGGTTGATTACTTCAACCATTAATTCATTAATGAAAAGAGAAAACAGAACAGGACTGCACGCATATCCCTGTCCTAAACCAGATGTGCAGGCAATGTATCTGTTTGTCAGAGAACCACATCAAACCCTAGCTTTAACATCATTGTACATGCTCTTAATACATTCAAATAATTTACCTTTTATGCCATTTTTAAGAGAACTGGCCATAGAAGATTCCAATTAATCGTGTCAAATGCTTTTTCGAAATCAATAAATGCAACCTAAAATTTCCGGTTGTAAAAAAACTGTTTCTGTGAGAGAGAGAGAGAAAGAGAGAGAGAGAGAGAGAGAACGAACGAACGAACGAACAAATTTTTTATTTTCAGAGGGTAATGGAATAAGCATCACTGCTTTTTTTACATCCAGCCCTCTGGGGCCAAAAGAAATTTAGGAAAGGAAAAGAAAAAAAAAAAAAATATTGATTAATATAAAATAATGGAAAATCACTCTTAAATATGAAATATAAAATACAGAAGGACACAAAATCTATGTACAGAGGGAACACCGACAGGTGTGGGAGACTGTGGGGGTGGGAGTGGGATGGGGGACAATTAAGAATGAGAGGAGGGGGGATGGAAGAAAAGGAAGAACTGATAAGGAAAATGAAACATTTACACAGAACAGTTATTGGTACATCTTTGGGTAAAGTGGTGTAAGATCAGACAGATACATCAAGTACGTAAAAAGATTGGATTTAAACTTACTAGTGTTTGGTTCGTTTTTTAATTTTTTTGGCATATTCTTCCACAGCCAGCCCCCAGAATAAGCAAGGCTTGATTTGCATAAATTAATTGATGGGAAAGGGAGACTTATTTTATGCAAATGACGATGATCATTAGAAGTAAATATATTCACTAAATAGGAGGAGCACTACCGTGTAGTATTTTATGCATAAAGAGTGCTTTATTGTACAATAGTTTGGTCTTGAATGGAAGGATACCTGCTCGTTCATAATCAGGGTGCCCTAGCGAGGGATCATCAATTGTTATTTTGACAGCTCTCTTGTATATACTAGTCAATGGTTTAAGCAACTTATTGCTAGCTAAATCCCAGAGTGTCGAGGCATAGTCAATATTTGGTTGCATATAAGATTGAAAAAATAATTTTCTGGTGTGATAATCTAAAAAGTTTTTTATTTTCCTGAGCTGATACAGTTTTATGGCAAGATTTTTTAAAAAGAAGTTCTAAATGTTCCGACCAAGATGGGTGGTTGTCGATCGCTATCGTTCGTTCTTCAATTTAACGTCTATTCACATAAAGTGATTTTAGACAGAGTTAGGGAAGTAGCGTGTGTATGCATGCGCGCGCGCTCACGCGCGCGCGCACGCGTGTATATGCATGTGTGTGTGTGTGTGTGTGTGTGTGTGTGTGTGTGTGTGTGTGTGCGTGTGTGTGTGTGCGCGCGTGTGTGGTGTGTTGATGGACCGATAAGAGATTTGTGACACCAGTTAGCTATATATAGTGATTCATACAAAATGCTTTACAATTAACATTTGCCCAAAAGCAAGTATTAAAACATTAAGGAGTACAGGATATCTGGTATAACCAAAATGTTAAGCGCTCATATCTCTGTCGGAACACTTGTTACAAAAAGAGCCCACTGGACTAATCATCAAGGACTTAACAAAAGAAACAAGACCTGGTAAATTCTGGAAAATACACGTGCCATCAAGTCGCAGGCAGTCAGGATTTTCCTTTTTGAAATATGCGCAGTAGAAAGAAGATGCTGGGTTGTGAAACTTTCAACTGCTCCGCAGATGCAATTTAAATTTTTGCGAAATTTTGTACGGAAAGCGTTTAGCTTAAGCCTGTAAAACAGGGATTCAAGTTTTCGGTTATTTTTTTCAAGAACGTTTACGTTGGCCGATTGATAGATAATCTTTCCAATTTTAGCCGCATTGCTAGAAGAATAAGTAGCTGACTGGGATTTTTCACAGCAGAGCAATTTGGAGTGAGGTAGATGTAATTTAGTAATTCCTAAGTCGATCGCTATTCCTAAGACTCTGTGATTTGAAACCTCTTTGATTTTTTCGTTACCAATATAAAGGATTGGCAAGTTTTTCGGTTACATTTTGACGTTTTTGCCTTGTTGTAATCAACATGAATTTCGTTTTTTGAGGATGCAGAGACATGTGATCGAGTTGTGTCCATTTAACGAGAAGGTTGATATTTTTCTGAATATCAAGGTAGACTTGCTGAGCATTAGAGTTACTAGTGTCAATAGTGGTATCATCGGCAAACATTTCACAATGAGAAGTCAAGGTTAATGGTAAATCATTAATATAGAATAAGAAGAGCAGTGGACCAAGCACTGAGCCTTGTGGCACACCAAAGTTACTTGGAATCAAAGTAGAATAACAATAATTTAATAATATTAATTGTTGCCTGTTGGAAAGGAAGGATGAAATGAGTTTTAGAGTGTTGGAAGTTAGTCGATGAATAGTTAACTTTCTGAGCAAAAGTTCATGATTAATGACATTGAAAGCTTTAGCAAAATCCACAAAGAGTACTCCGGAACAGTGTTTGTTGTTTATGTTTGAAAGCCATCGATCAACTATCTTGGTAAGAGCTGTTTGACAAGAATGATTCTCTCTAAATCCGGATTGATTAGGGTGTAGTAGATCGAATTTTTTGACATATTAGAGAGAGAGAGAGAGAGAGAGACAGACAGACAGACAGAGACAGAGAGAGAGAGACAGACAGAGACAGAGAGGGAGGGGGGATTGAAACTGATCAGCAAGTGGAAACTTTTAAACTGCTTTTTAAACACAGGAAAAAGCTGTAATAGAAGGAATAGTTGTAATTGTAAAAAACAAAAAAAAAAAAAAAAAAAAAAGTCAGAAAAGCCGGAGGAACTGATAACTTGGAAAATAACAAGTTGATAAAGAAAATGTATAGTAAAAGAAAGGGCAGCGAAGAAAATAACAGCTGTAATACATACATGAAGTACATAATGAGGAGCGTGATGTCTCCATGGAAAATATTGCGGGCCAGTGCAGCACGGGGTGGATAGGTATATGCTGTTTATGGGTGTTGATGTCAGGTGGGCAGACGGTCCCCTGACTGGCAATTAGATGCATTGTGTGTTCAGAGTTGTCACACTGTATTGCCAAAGCGCCGGGATAGTTTACATGTTCACTGCTGTGTTTTGGAAAAGCGACTGGTTCTGGTCGGTAATAGCCGATGTCGGCCAGGTGTTCAGCAATACATGCACCAGGTGTACGGAATTTCTCACCTACATAGATCTTACGTTCAGTTGACAGTTTTCTATTCTGACAACTGTAAACAGAATTCATTTCAATTTGTACAAAAACGTAGTAATATATTTGAACTTTAGGGCATGACATTATTCGTCTTCCGCCCTCTCCTTCAACTGATACTGTTTCTGTGCATATTTTTGTGCACTGTCCTACCAAAGGTCTAGATTTTCTACTGCTCTTTGTATATTTTGTGTCAATGTCTTATCGTAAGTTCACAGCTTTTTTTTTTCATCAGTATTATTGACTATATATATGCAATGCTGTTCTTTTATGTGTTTAGACTATGAAGTATAACTGAGTCTAATTCCCCCGATACTTGCCCTCTGTGATTAATATTTTACACCTCTGATACATACACTTCTGGGATATTATCCATTTGTTTGTCTGTAGTTTATATTACTGTTAAGATGCCTACACCTGCTAAATTACCCAACTGTAGGCTTTATAACTAGTCCGCCAATTCATTTATCTTTTTTATTATGCATCCGTCTGCACGTTTCTCGAGTCGTTTAGTATCATATCATCATCACCAATATGCATGTATTACTTTCTTTACCATATACTAAATCACTTCTCTGTGGAGAGACTGTAAGACACACACACACATACACAAATGAGATGGATAAATGAGGAAATTGACAGAAACATGTCTAGGCATTTCAGAGGAATCTATGCAGCAAGTGCCACTTCCCACTCATGTACACTGTGTCTTGTTGCAGAAGTCTTCCGGCTGGTGTTTAATCAACCGTTTTATCTGGCTAGCCAGGTCCTGCCAGTTGTCTATGGTGGGTCGGATGACGACTTTGATCTCTGCTCTGTGAATGTTGGTCATGATGCCCACAATCTCAAACTTGTCGTTTCTGTAGAAGCAGGATAACATTGGTTTCTCAATTATCAAATATATTACTGAAAAAAAAAAAAGAAGAAAATGCGCACGCTTGTGTATCTGTGTGTGTGTGTGTGTGTGTGTGTGCGCGCGTGCATGCGTACATGTATGTGCACGCCTGTGAGTCTGTTTGCTTGTGTTTTCATGTTGCTTATGCGCATGTGTGTGTACGTTTGCTTGTGTGTGCCTGTGTCATAATGCGCTTGCACACACACATGTGACACAGAGAGAGAGAGAGAGAGAGAGAGAGAGAGAGAGAGAGAGAGAGAGAGAGAGACAGAGAGAGAGCAAACATGCGTGCATGCACGCGAATATGTGCGCATGCACTAATCTCTGTGTGTGGGGTGTGTGTGTGTTACGGGTGGGTGCTTGGTGCCGTGTGTGTCTGACTCTCCCAGAAATATGGATGCGTGTTCGTGCTTTCCTAACACACACACACACACACTCAACCGCACATAGACAGCAAGGCAACACAATCGCAATTCTTTTCTTAATTTTTCTATGCTGCCTGTGCCATCGAAAACATACAAAACATCATCATCAATAAACATGAATTACACACGTGGAGCACACCCCCAACTATTGGTGCACAATATTAATACATATATGTGTGTGTCGCACACCCTAACAGTCTGTCACAGGCACTGTCTGGCTTAAGGGGACGCAGTCTGCAAGTAGGGGTAGACGCAGGTGATGAACAAAGTCGACGCGACTACACTGCGACTGTCAGTAGGGGTGGTGAGTGATGACGGAACCATGCAGTGGCGTCTCTGTCCACAAGGGAGTAACCACTTCCTACATCCAAAAAACCCCACTATTATTTAGCCGGTCACACTGAAGTAGCACTCTGCTACTTTTGAGGCACCAGCCTCCACTTCCAAGAGCTGTGGCTTTGTTACTGCACAGCAACAAGGGTCTCACAACGTGCAGGGGTCGATGACACGAAAGGTCTCATGATGCACAGGAATGATGCTGGCGGAGGTTCTGTCTAGGCAGGACCAGCGCACAGCACAGCTGGCGAACAGGACCTAAGGTCTCGAACCCAAGGTGACTACTTCTCTTGCAGAAGAGGCGCTGTCTCAGCGGGCTTGTTGGGTCGATACTGGCATGCAACAGCCTCTTGCACACCCAGCACAGTGGAGAATGGGGACACACAACAGGCCCCGTACCCCAGGTAGGGACAACCAGTTCCCAAATACACCAGGAACACGCTTAACCTGGGGAACTGAGAAAACTTCTTTGACTATCCAAAGTCTTTTAATCACATTCACAGTTAATAATGGCTCCCTATTTTTATCGTAAACACAGCACCTTATCTACTGCCAAAATCAACAAGGTTTCAACAAAATGAAACACTTCAGTTCTTTCAAAATTACTATCTCAAAAGTTCAACATGCTGAGACAAATCGGCAGTTTTACAAATCATGGAATGTGTGCCGATTTGTAAGCGCTTACAAATCAGCGCTGCTTACAAATTGGCGGGTTACATGAGTGGCACTGTTGTTCTTGGCCATGATTTGCTACCTCCTGCCGTGAAGAATATTGTGGGTGTTTTTGGAGTCCTGATTTTCCCTTTTGTGGTGTTGGTACTAGCCCAGACTGCTTGTATAATCACTTTGAGCACTGGGTTGTGCCTCCATGTGTATCTGCCTTGAGCCAGGGCTACTTTACATGAGCTTAGGACATGCTCCACTGTTTGTTTTTCATGGCAGAGGGGGCATGAAGAATCATCTGTTTTTCCCAACTTCACCAGGTTTGCATTTGAGGGCAAAAGGTCATATGCAGATCTGAGAATTAAGCTGATCTGATCCTGAGAGGGGCCATGTGCCAAATGTCATTCCAAGTAAGACTTCGTTGGAGTGCATTCTCCCACTTTGTCCATTGCCCTTGCCGGCTGTGCTGGACTGCTTTTTGGAGTCTGTTTTGGTCTTCTTCTTTTCTCATCTCCTGAATCATCACGTCTCTTTTGGCTATTCCTTTGGCCTTTGACCACCATTCAGTTTTGGTCACCCCAGTCCTTGTCTATTGGTCTGTGTGTGTCCTGTTATTTCTATGATCTTGAGACTTTCTTTTGCAGAATCCATCGCCTCTTGAACTTTCCATTTTCTGCCTGCCTGTCTTCAGCTGGGGCTTGATTGCTTCTACCACCTTGTCTTCTGAGTCCTCCAGCATGCTTTGAAGTCTGATCTTCCCTGCTTTGTATTCCTCCAGGATGGATTTCAGTGGTAGAATCGGCTTTGCTTGGCGACAGTACAGCGCTATGTCAGTCAGACAGGGTGGGACACCAAGCCATTTCCTTGTGAACTTGTTGATTTGGCTTCCATTGCCTCCACTATGCTGGTGCAGATGTCGTCTATCATCATCAGAGGTATGGGAGCTTTGGTATCAGCATGAACTGCAGACACCAGACCTTGCATTTGCCCAGGGAGCCCACACTGGTCAATGTCCTCCAAGCCTTCTTCCGACATCTGTTTGGTTTCTTTTGCTCTTTGTGCGTCTCTCAGGGTATCATCATACCATCTTCCAAGGCTCCTGACTGGCTCTCTCTGTGACTGTTGGAATGGCCTGGTTGGCAACACTGACGACCACAGATTCGGCCACTTTTCCTTTCCTCAGTGAGAGACTCCGTGATTTCTTTGGCTTGAACTTCATCTGGATGAGGCAAAACTATGTCGTCCGGCCTCTCCAGCACATGATGTGTCTCGTCTTCTCTGGATGAAATCACTGTAGTGTCATCCATGAAAGCCTTGAGAGGGGGCATCTTGTGTATCCATTGCCAAGGTCTGTTTGTCTTACGTGCTTTGTTGATGCTTTCAAGATGACTTCTATTGCCGACATGAACAGTATTGAGGAAATTGCACAGTCCATTGCAATGTCCACTTCCAAGTTGATCCAATCTGTTGTGTACTCCTTGGTAGAGACCCGCGTTGAGAAGCCATTAAAGTACTTCCTGAGCATGTGGCAGATGTTCTTTGGTGCATGGTAACATCTCAAGAGCCAACTGTATCATCTCATGGGGTACAGATCCATATGCAATTGCCAGATCAAGTCACACTACGTCCAGGTCTCTCTTTTCTGTTTTTGCTCTTTGGATTGCGTCCCAGATCATTGTGGCATGTTCTACACAGCCAGCCATGCGTGGGATGCCACCTTTCTGGACTGACACATCCAAGTACTTGTTTTTCCATGAGGTACTTGGTCAGCCTTGCTGCCATGACAGAGAAGAAGATTTTCCCTTTGACGCTCAGTAGTGATACTGGCCTGAGCTGGCTGATGTCACTTGAGTTTTGCTCTTTGGGGATGTACACACCATCTGCCGTCATCCACTGGCCACTGATCTGGTTTCTCCAAGCTGATCGCAGCAGCCTGTGGAGCCACTCCAACACCTTGGGACATTTCTTGTACAGCTGGTAAGGTATTCCGTTTGGGCCCTGGTGGTGATTTGTCTCTGGCGTTGTCGACCACCTTCTTGATTTCCGCAAACGTTGGTGGCTTGTCATTGAACTGTTCCTCCGAGTTGGTTGGCCACACCAGACCTTGAATGTCGAGTGGTGTTTTGCTCTGTGAGTCAGAGTATGTTTTCCCTCAGATGCTGCTCAAGAACTCCTTTGACCACACTTAGGGTCCCAGATTTTGGCTGCTCAAACAGTGTTCTGGCACACTGGAAGGGGTCTCTGAAGAAGCGCTCTTGGGTCTTCTTCTTTTTCTTCTCTTCTTCTTCCTCGCAGATTCCGCTTTGCTGAGGGCACTGTGTGTTTTGCTTTCAGGTCTTTCCAGAGTTTTTTTCCAAGCCTTGTTTTTTTCAGCTGGCAGTGCGGTCTTCATTTGTTTCTTGAGGTTTTTCTTTTGGACCCTGATCTTGTCCATCTCTTCTTGGCGTCTGGATTTCTTTGGAGGTGTTTTCTCTTTTTGGGTAGTTTTGCTCCAAAGGCGTCTCTACATGTGGCATACACAATGTCCCCATATATGGGCTAGTTTGTGTTCCAGGGTGCTTTTCCCTATCAGCGCACAAGTCTTTGGATGATTTTTGTATCCAGTTTCTCCTAATCTTCAGTTTTGTTTGCTCGTGGCAGGTTGAGTTTCAGGCGCCTGGCATCGAGGGCCTGTGCAAATTCCTCATCCGAACCAACAGCGTGGATGTCCTTGGCACTGTGGTTTAAATCCTGGCCTTGGTCTTCCGACGTCTTATCTGCTGATGCAGTGCGCTGCTGCTCATCTCATTCAGATGAGTCTTCACACATCCCATCTTTATCCTGTGGATCTTCATGCCACGGGTGGTAGCAAAACACTTTCCACAGACACATGGATATTCCATTTGGTCCATGTTCATATCCGTTTGGGATTTGCAGTCGTGATTGGTTGAGCACCGATGGCTTCATCACTCTCTCCCCCCCTTTCGGTGAATCCTGGGAGCATCTTTTCCGTTTGTTCTCTTAGTAGCCTAATAACCTTCACGTTAGCGAGGAAAGACTACCATTTAGACCTTTCGTAACGAGTGATAGTATAACCAAAGATTTCCACATAGACCTTCACAATGAGCGAAAGTATAATTAGTGTATCGTTACCTTCTCTCATCTAGTTCATGACAAAAGGTTTTGATCATTTCTCAAGATCATAACATAATCTTTTAACATTTTACAAGATCATTACCTCTCAAGAGAAAATGTTTCAATTCATCTTTCTTTTTTCATTTTCATCAAAAGCAACTATTCCTCATTATCACTATCCATCTCACATACATGACACAATCTTTGCACATTCTTGTTTAACACAAGTAGATGTTCACTATTATACATCAATAACATAACACAGCATAAGCTGGCTTTAAATAACTCTCAACAACATGATTTCCATTCATTTTCATTCAGATCCAACAGTAATAAATATATAGAGAAAGATTATTTATCACTGGTATCCATCAGCAATACATAAATCTAACTCCCCACATTGGATCTAGAATCATTTCCATGTAGCATCCCACAGTATAAATCAAATAAATTTGGGAGCACCGTAACACACAACCGTTTCAATTGCTCACCTTCTGAGCTCACCATCGTAACCCTTAAGCAAAGAATAAACAACAACTTTGTTTTTTTTCCTTTTTTTAAAACAATAATAAACCACAAGCCACGTCCTATTTCGATCAAAGCATGCTTCCTCTTCTTTATATCCGACAGAGGTTAAACGATAATTTTATTCCCACACCGTAACAAATCAAAAGCATAGCAAAGCCATGAATGATCTTCTCTTTTCTTTTCAAAAAACAAAACCCTTTACTGGCGCTGAGGAAGTTACAAACGCCTAACCATGGGGAGAAACGAAACGATTTTGAAACGATTTTGATTTAGACTCTCAATTTGTTAACTTTGATTTAGACTCTCAATTTGTTACTAACTCAACATACCTGGCTGTCACAACAACTAAACTGAGTCCCTCGTCAGCTGCACTGGGTAGATGAACTAGCTGGAATTTCTTCAGAGACTGGTTGGCTACCCACACTCACTTGGCTTATACGGTGTACGCTGAACACCAGTTAACCAACCTAACCAACCAGGTTTTCAGTAAGCTAGCTCCGGTAAACAGAGTTACTGAAAAAAACTGTAATCGGACAACGGTCGGTAAAACGGTCTGTCACAGTGTGTGTGTGTGTGTGTGTATGCGAGCGTGTTTGCGTGTGCGCCTGTTTCCTTGTGTTTTTGTGTGTGCTTATGCGCATGTGTGTGTCAGTTTGCTTATGTGTGCCTGTGTAATAATGCGCTTGTGCGTGTGCACATGTGAGTGAGTGAGAGTGAGTGAGTGAGAGAGACACAGAGAGAGAGAGAGAGAGAGAGAGAGAGAGAGTGCATACGTCTGTGCGTGCGTGTGTACGAATATGTGCGCGCCCACTCATCTGTGCGTGTGTGTGTGTGTGTGTGTGTGTGTGTGTGTGCGTTTGCGTGTGTCTTTGTGCATGCGCAAAATCAATTATAGTGCTGTATCCGTTTGTAAGGATGTAACACTTTGTGTAATAAATTCAACGTTCATCATGTCATACCAACAAGATGGTGATGTTGCTTATAGCCCGCGCTGAAGTTAACTCAAGTCTTTCAAAAAAAAAATCATTCACACAAGTCTAAAATTCACCTTCTGAAAACACACCAGAAATTTTGTTAAAAAAATCTTTCCTCCGTAATCTTAGATCAGATGAAAAATGTTAATCTCCCTCAGAAATCCAAAGATCACATCAGGTGGGACATCTTTGAACAAGGTTTTCATGGAGTCTGCTGTAAAGTGTGTATGTCTCACAGCACGCAAGTCCCAAGAATCTAAAAAAATATGTTTTACTGTAAATGGTACATGACATGGAATGCACTGCGGATCTTTTTCACCTTTTAGAAGATAAGAATGGGTGTAATACGGGTGGCCTGTATGCGAACGGAACAAACAAAACTGCTTCTTCTTTATGGCCGCCTTGGAAATAAGATATAAACTCTTTCAGATTTACGCTGATTTCAAATAGTTTGTTCTCCGTCAGCGAGTCCCATTCCTCTTGCCAGAAGTCTTTTGACATAGGCCTGGGTTTTGGATTTCAGATCAGTGTGAGGAACAGACTATCTGCTCAACTTCTCTTTGTGGCACTCTGGGCAAGTTCATCAACCATTTCGTTGCCTTGAATGCCCACATGGCTGGGAAGCCAAGAAAAAACTGTTATATCCATCTGCAAGCAAGAAACTAGAAACTAAGAAAGAAGCCAAAACGATCTCCAGATGACAAAAAGGCGAGGGTCTCAACAGCGAACATCTTGATGAGAACAGGCCACACAGCCAAAGGCATGTTCCTTTGAACCTGTCAAAACACAGACATGTGGTAACAGAACAAAGGTATGTTCCTTTGAACCTGTCAAAACACAGACACATGGTAACAGAACAAAGGTATGTTCCTTTGAATCTGTCAAAACACAGACACGTGGTAACAGAACAAAGGTATGCTCTTTGTACCTGTCAAAATACAGACATGTGGTAACAGAACAAAGCTAAGCAGGAGAGGAAGAATAAAAACAAAGACAGAAGAACGGAGGAAAAGAATGAAAAATTAGAATGAGGGGGAGGAAGACGAGGAGGAGGAGGAGAAGGAGAAGAAAAAGAAACAGAAGCAGGAAGAAGAGGAGGAGGAGGTGCAGAAGGAGGTGGAGGAGGAGGAGGAGGTTGATGACAAAATGACGATGATGATGACGACAACAATGATGATGACGACGGTGATGATGATCATAGTTATTTGTGACAGAGCAAAAATCTCTGACTCGCCTGTAGATAACGGGCTTCAAGTCATAGTAGAACTCCTCCCTCTCAAATGTCAGGTTGTCATCGCTGCTATGATAATACATCTGATTAAACCAGGTGTCGCCTGGAGCCACCTCCACTAACCCCTCTCTGGTCATCCCCACGCCCATCCAGTTGCTATAGTGGTTAAAGTTGAAAGGAGCAGTCCACATAAGGACGAAGCGTCGATTGGCCCCCTGCAGTTTCCACGACACAGTGCCTGACACACCTGTAGCTGTGCCTGTAGGCTTCCGCGTGGACTGCAGCAAGAGAGAGACAGAGAATGAGAGAAAGAGAGAGAGAGAGAGAGAAAGAGACAGACAGAGAGAGAGAGAGAGGAGAGAGAGAGAGAGAGAGAGAGAGAGAGAGAGAGAGAGAGAGAGAGAGAAGAGATATATATATATACAAAAGGACAGACAGACGAAGAAGTTGAAGAAAACAAAGAAGATTAACAACAACTACAACAACAAGAAGAAGAAAAAAGGAGGAGGAAGAGATGGAGCAGGAGGAAGAGGACGAGGAGGAGGAAGAGGAGGAGAGGTGCATGTGTGTGAAGAGAATATGAAAGAGAGGAGATGAAGAAAATCTTTCTGTCTCTCTCTCTCCTTTATTAAGAAAATCAACTGTCTTGCAGAAGTATGGTGCAGGCCTCTAACAATGTAGAAAATAACTGGAATGTTAACACAGAATGTAAATCCAATATTCCTCGTTGAAGATACTGTGGCGACTCCTGTGTAAATTTTGTGCCATGAAATCGCAGATGCAAAAGGTGCGCGCCATCTCCTAGACAACAACGAAAAAAAAGAATAAAAAAAGATGAAATAAAAACCAGCCACTGTGGTGAAGTGGTTAGCGTCACAGACTCCTGGCTGGGAGGTCGTGGGTGTTCGAATCCCATCAGAGTCATGTGGGTTTTTTCTGCCCTGACCCAGAGTTGAGTCTGCTGCGGACCCAGTTGGGAAGACTGGGACCACACAGTCGAGTTTCATCCACTTAATGGATGCGTTGCTGAGAGTGTTGCTCAAATTTCCTGACCAACACTGCAGGTGCTTGTATCTCTCGGGCCTGGTTGACGCTGTCATGTAGTCTCAGACCGAAATGGAAATCTGTAGTATCATCTTAATCATCCTCATTCTCATCAATCAGCATATATAAAAAAAAAAGTCTCAAATTCTGTGGCCCTTCATGCCCTGCTCTCATGGTGACCTCAGTTTCGATGTCCTCTCCACGTCTGTGGCATTGGTTTGGTTCTGTCGGGACCACCAGTATCGGCAGGTCCATGGGGGCTGTCGTTGAACGGACATGGTGGCACCCTCTGGAGGGAGAGCTCACTCACGACGGCTCCCATGACTAAGCAATTATTGTCGTCAGTAGGGGGCTTCGTAGGTGGTGTCCTGTGTGTTTGTCAGATCAGATACAGGCACCACTGAACACCACCGAAGTGACTCGGCAGTAGTGCAGTGTCTCCTCCGGTGGGCTGCCTCTTGATGACTTGACACTGACTGCTCCTGTGGATTGCCGGTGCCGGGGCTATGGCAGGGCCGACCGGGCTGTGGGCTGTGGATGGGGTGTTGGAATAAGCGGCATGGGTGCACTGCCTCTGAGGTGGCACAGAAGTTGGGACAGCAAAAAAAAAAAAAGATGAAATAAAAGATAAAAGGAAAAACAAATATGAAGAAGGATGTTTACACAAAAAATACAACAAAAAGATGAGCACCAAGACAGACAGAACAAACACTGGAAAAAAAAAAACAAACAACTGCAACGAAAAAAAAAAAAAAGTGAAAGGAAAGACAGACGGACAGAAGAGAAGTGAATCAACCTCTTTTAACAAGATTCCTGTTCATTTCTGCCCCTTACAAAGGCCTCTATCTTTGTCAGTAGTATGGTAGTAGGATAAGATAAGATAAGATAAGATAATGTTGCTTATAGCCCAGCCGAAATTCGCAAAGGGCCATATCAGGGCTGTCACCATGTTAAATTCAACTCACAAATCTTTCATTCACTCAATTCTTTAAATACATCTTCTAAAAACCCATCCAAAAAGATTGTTAAAAAAAAACCCTTTCCACTGTAAAACCTCAAATCTGATGAAAAATGTTAATCTCTTTCAAGAACTCAAAGATCGTGTCAGGGGGAAAATCTCTGAACAAGGTTTTTATGGAAATCTGCTGTAAAATGTTTGTGTCTCACATCATGCAAGTCCCAACACTCTAAAAGAACATGTTTCTTTGTGAGTGGCACATGACATGGATTGCACCATGGAGCCTCTTCACTCTTTAAAAGGTGTGAATGGGTAATACGAATGGCCAGTGTCAGCCCGTAGAGAAACTGTTTCTTCTTTACGACTACTAGATATAGATGAGAGGAACTCCTTAAGGTTTGGACGGATCTGAAAGAGTTTGTTATCCGTCTGTGTACTCAATCCTCCTGCCACAGGTCTCTGACATAATCATTAATTCCGGGTTTCAGATCTGAGCAGGGGATAGGTGTGTTTGACAGTTTCTCTGTTGTGGCATTATCGGCCAAACGATCAACCATTTCATTCCCTCCGATGCCAACATGACCAGGAACCCAAGCCAGAATAATGTTGTAACCATCCGCTTTCAACTTGGTGAAAAGTTAAAAAAAAAAGTGTTAAAAGTTTGGGATTCTGAAGGTTGCGACTAGCTATGGCCTCCAAAGCTGACAGTGAATCTCACAAAACTAGAAAGTCCTTCTTTGCTGATTGAGAGCTTATCTTCAATGCCAGAACCAGAGAAGTAAGTTCAGCAGAACAGACAGAAGCATCTGAAGGGAATATGTTCAAACAATATTAGAGAGGGGAGCACAAGGGCAACAGGCTGCACAGGCCACTCCATCTTTAGACTTGGAACTGATAGGATGGGAATTTCAAACAGAGGTCAGCATACAATGCCTTGTACACCAGACAGCTGGTAGACTCTTTGCAAAAAGCTGCATGATCAAAATAAATTTTTGGTGTGGAAAAGGTCCATGGAGGCTGATCTGGAAACTTGGAAAAAATCGGACACAACTCTTAGGTCTAGACCTGCATTTTGCACATGAGACTGCATACAAAGACCAAACGGCGGAATAGAGTTGGGGTTATTTTCGAATTTATTTTCAAAACTGAGGGTCAAAGACACAGTCATCGGCAGGGTTTTCCGATTCAGAGAACAGTCTGATATAGTAATTCAAAGACAGTTTCAACCTGCAGTTGGATAGTGAGGGTTCACCTGCCTCTGCATATAGGCTGTATACAGGGGTGGTGCGGAATGCTCCAAGACCGAGGCGAAGCTCTTGATGGTGAATAGAGTCCAAGGTGCAGCAAAGTTTTCTTATCAGCGCCCCAGTCAGTGTGTGTTACGACCCGCAGAATATTCAGAGCTTTCTAGCAAGAGGTTTTGAGGTTTTTTTAATTTGGCTGAGAAAGTTGAGTTTTTGGTCAAAAATAACTCCTAGGAATTTGGCCTCTTTGACAGCTGGAATGGGAGATTTCCCTATTTTGATTTCAGGATCTGGGAAAAAAACAGAGAAAAAAATTATGGAAGTGAATGCACTGTGCCTTCGTAGGAGAAAAGGTGAAGCCGTTTTCATCCGCCCACTGATGAATTTTATCCACACAAAGCTGGAGCCTGCGCTGGACACTCGGGTACAGGCTTCCAGTTGCAAAATCATCCACAAACAATGAGCAGTCTGAACACTGTGGAGCTGACTTGACAATGTTGTTGATCTTGATGCTAAAGAGGGCAGGAGACAGTATGCTCCCTTGTGGAACACCCAACTCCTGCTCATGAACATCAGAGAGAGTGGTGCCAACCCGGACCTGAAACTCGTTCGACCAAAAACTTTTGAATAAAAAGTGGAAGATAACCCCGAAAACCAAGGTCATGGAGATCATGAAGTATCCCAGATCTCCAGGTGGTTTCGTAGGCCTTCTCAAGTCGAAGAAAATTGCCACTGTATGCTGTTTGTTTAGAAAGGTGTTCTGAAGCGTAAATTCCAGATGGATCAAATGGTCAACTGTAGTCCGATGTTTGCAGAAACCATACTGTTCTTTCGCCATAAGGCCATGGGTTTTCGAGTTTCCACGTGAGTCGAGCATTTAACCATTTTCTCCATCAGTTTGCACACACAGCTGGTCAAAGCTATCGGACGGTAGTTTGATGGGTTACAAGGATCTTTTCCAGGTTTGGGTATAGGAATGATGAGGGCTTTTTGAATCCAGTAGTCCATACATGGTTGTATACATGTAGCAGGATGTTCAGACCTTTTTGCAGAAGATGTTTCAAAAGTTTATATTGGATTTCATCTATACCTGGAGAGGAATCGCTGCAGGAAAGTAAGGCGGATTCAATTCGTTTAAAGTGAAAGGAAGATTGTAATCTTCCATGTTGTCTGACAAAAAGCTGCAGGGTGATTTTTCTTTCAGGGCTTTGTTTTTGACAAAACTGGCTGATTTGTTTGAAGACGAGGAATTCTTTTCAATGGTTGAAGCAAGCAGATTAGCAACTGCTTTTTTCTCTGTTATTAAAGAATCAGAAAACTTGAGATGGTTCACAGTGGGGCAGGTGTTCTTCCCTTTAATTTTCTTGATGATTTTCCACTTTTTTCTTGAATGTTTTGGATGTGAGACTTGAGCAAAACTGTTTCCAAGATAAACGTTTACTGGTTTTATAAATGTGTTTGGATTTGGCCCTCAGTTTATGGTGCAGGCCTCTAACAATGTAGAAAATACCTGGAATGTTAACACAGAATGTAAATCCAATATTCCTTGTTGAAGATACTGTGGAGACTCCTGTGTAAATTTGTGCCATGAAATTGCAGATGCAAAATGTGCACGCCATCTCCTAGACAACAACGGAAAAAAGATGAAATAAAAGATAAAGGGAAAAAAACAGATATAAAGAAGGACGTTTACACAAAAAATACGACAAAAAGGAGCACCAAGACAGACAGAACAAACACTGGAAAAAACAACAACGAAAAAAAAAAAAAACAAAAACATGAAAGAAAGAGATGGACAGAAGAGAAGTGAATCAACCTCTTTTAACAAGTTCCCTGTTAATTTTTTGCCACTTACAAAGGCCTCTATCTTTGTTGGTAGTATGGCAGTAGGAGCTGTGGTGATAGCCGGATTGCCGAGCGTGCGCACGGTGGGGGGTACATCAAGGCGTAGCGAGTCCAGTTCTCCACTTGAATGGTGCATGTAACTCTGTAGCCAGGAGCTGCCAGAGTCTGTAGAGTAGTACCAGCCACAGAAGTCCCCGCAGTGATAACTGAGGAAGCGACCGACGCCACCGCGCTGAGAGTGGCCAGAGCTGGATGGACTGGTGACGTGTTTCCTGTGAAATCAGGCAAGTACAGCCAGCAACATGACCTAGAATCTTTTCATTCACTGCTCACAAAATTCATGTTCACTGATTGATTGTTTATGTGTTGGTTGGTTGGCTGGTTTTTGAGTGCATGATTTCTGATCTGAATTCTTTTTATACTAAAGATCAGAAAATGATTCACAGAACCGGCCATGATTTCATAGCAGCATCAAATCACTGTATCCCTTCCATTACCTCCCTTCACTCGTCATCTTATCACACAATAGACTTTCCACTCATTTCATTACCTCCTTCACTCGTCATCTTATCACACAATAGACTTTCCACTCACTCCATCACCTCACTTCACTCGTCATCTTATCAAACAATAGACTTTCATCTCAATCCATTACCTCCGTCACTCGTCATCTTATCACACAATAGACTTTCCACTCATTCCATTACCTCCATTCACTTGTGATCTTATCAAACAATAGACTTTCCATTCATTCCATTACCTCCCTTCACTCGTCATCTTATCACACAATAGACTTTCATCTCAATCCATTACCTCCCTTCACTTGTGATCTTATCAAACAAGACTTTCCATTACCTCCCTTCACCCATCACCTTATCATACAACAGACTTTCCACTCATTCCATTACCTCCCTTCACTTGTGATCTTATCACACAATAGACTTTTCCACTCATTCCATTATCTCCCTTCACTCATGATCTTATCAAACAACAGACTTTCCACTCATTTTCTGGGCTTTTTCCATTTTAGTAGGCACACCTAAACATAAAGAAATACAAAGTATTCACACACACACACACACACATACACACACACACACGTTTCCTCCCCACACCCTCACCCCAACAAGAAAGACAGCATGTGTAAATTTCATAATCATGAAACATGTTAAACAAATACGGAGAGGGAAGAAACAAATGCTGCTAAATTACTGAACTGGCTTAATTTTACAGAAAAAAAGAGAGGAGGGAGTGGGAGGTTGGGGGGATCTGTGAGATAAAGAAGATGGGAATGAAAAATAATGGCGTTAAAGTAAGAAATCCTCTAGGTGCTGCATACAGGGCTCATCGAAGTCCATTCTGAACCAAAAGAAATGAGATCACCTGCTCAGAAGCCTTTCGTCCGCTGATGCGGACTCGTCAGTGAGACACAGCTTATGTGTCGGTGTGCTCCCTTGGCATCAAATGGAGATATGCCACAGTCTATAATTCTGTGGTGTTCTTGTCACCAGGGGTTACAAGAGAGAATCTGATGGCACCCAAAACTCAATTAGTGAAGGGTAGAAAAAATAGACCGAGGAGATAACGATGTAGGTAAATAAGTTTAAAACGTGGGAGGTAATGTCTGAGACTATGCTTGAGGATCCATTTTAGGATACAAGGGAGATCAAAAGGTGTAAACAGTCAGAGTGGTCAGCTCTACTGTATATAATGACCCAAGCTTTGTAATGACACGAATGCTGACAGCAGCTAAGAATCGTTATATAACAACCTTGACATGGATCTCGTAAGAGAGATAATCTCCCACCGACAGACCAAACATGTTACACAGTCTCAAATCAAGAGTGTCTGGTCATTCAGAATGAAATAAAAGAATGAGAAAAAAACGATCCATATTTCAGTAACACCACCATTCAAATGATGCACCAGAGCCGCAAGACACAATGTACACAGTAAAAGAAAAGAATGCGTCTTTTTTATTTATCTTCTACCAATTCAGTACCTAGAAACCATTCTTCTTAACAGATTGTACAATTCATCTCCAGCACATGGATCTGTGTTTCTCCACTGAATGTTTGTGGAGCTGCTCCTTCAAACACATGTTTAGATAAGGTTGATTTCATGGACAGTTGTAGGCAAGACATTTACTTGCCACAGTTATCAGATCAGACATGTCCTTTTGTTTAGGTTGTGTACTCATCAGTCTAACACTACAATCTCCTTATAAAACCACGACGGTCTCTGCCAGTTACTTCCTACTTCCAAGCGCGTGACATGCTCACAGACATTCCTTACCCATCAACAGAAGGAAAACAGTCACCATCGTCTTCAGTGCTGGGAATGGAACCCTCATCTTGTAAGGCTGCAACCCACAGCACTCAACACTGACTGTGCTGTACTCTTGTGTGTGTGTGTGTGTGTGTGTGTGTGTGTGTGTGTGTGTGTGTGTGTGTGTCTTTCTCTGTGTGTGTGTGTGTGTGTGTGTGTGTGTGTGTGTGTGTGTGTTACTCGCTTTTTTTTTCTGCGTGTTATTCTCTCTCTCTTTCTCTGTGTGTGTGTATGTATGTGTGTGTGTGTGAACAAGAACAATTCTTTATTGCCGTTACCTTTCAAAGATATTTGGCACAAAACAACAACAAAAAAAAAGTGCTTCGATTATCAATTTTGCATGGCTTTGAATGCCTCAAAAACAAAGCTGGCTAATATTTTTTGGTGTTTCCTGGAGTTTAATAGAGTACTTGGTTTGAAGTCGTTGGCACAAAATATTCTTTTTCCTAGGTCATCTTTTAGATCTTGCATCTGTGTGTGTGTGTGTGTGTGTGTGTGTGTGTGTGTGTGTGTGTGTGTGTGTGTGTGTGTGTGTGTACCTGCGTGTACGTGTGACTGCATAAAATGTGTGTGTAAGCCTTTGTGCATGCGCATGTTCGCGCATCTGTTTGCTTGTGTGCGAGTTTCTCTCTCTCTCCGTGTATGTGTTACACTCTCTTTCACTGTGTGTGTGTGTGTGTGTGTGTTTCTCTCTCTCTCTCTGTACAAGAACAAGAACATATTTTACTGCCATATGAAAACCAGAGGTTTTGTGGGGCACAGATGATCAAGTTAAGACATTCAATTAAACTAATCCCAACATGATCACATCTTGCAACATAACATTAATAGCAGAGAGAAAAAAACACAGTGTGTATCAGAGTCTGATTAAATTTTCTGTCTCCGAAGAGAAAAACACAACAGGATATACTGGCAAATTATAGGTTGGAAGCAGTTCAATAACAAGAGCTTCGAGGGTTTGGTCAGTTCAGTTCACTTGCGACTTCGATTGCCTCATGGCTTTTAGTGTCCCAATCATCTTATTTATATAAATAAATAGTGGTTGCATATTGCATGCATATGCTCAGAATTTATTTTACTCTGTTCTGTCAATTACAATTAATTTTTTTAATATTTAACTTTGCATTAGTATCCAGAAGGTTTTTAAAAGTCTTCAATCTTTTGCTTTTTTAATGTGTGCAGGTAGTTTCTTCCAACATGGTGCCACTCTGTTACTAAAGCAAAATTTTCTAATATTAGTGTGACAATATTTCGATTTGGATTTTGTTTGCAGAATTTCTTGTAATCTGATTAGAGGTTAGTTGAAATTTTTTTTTTTTTTTAATTGCACTGTTCAGTCCCTTAAATAGCTTGTAAGTCTCAATCAAGTCTCCCCTTATTTGTCGGAACTTTAATGATGGTAAATTTAACCTTCGCAATCTATCTGCATAGCTTATATGTTTAACCTTTTTAATTAACAAGGTGGCTCTTCTTTGCACTCTCTCAATACTCACTGACTGCCTTGTTAAATAAGGGCACCATATCACATTTCCATACTCCAGGTGACTTATAACATACTATTGTAAAAACTTAGTATGGCAGTTACAGTTGCAAACCCCCAATCAATGGGTACCAGTCGTTCGCTGATTGATGTATTAAATAACACACACAAAGGTACAGCTAATTCTTCACGTAACTCCTTTAATACTCTAGCTGGTAAACCATCTGGACCAAAAGCTTTGGTGACCTCCAATTTACTTAATTTTTCTTTTACTGCTAATGGTGTAATGACTATATCACTCAGAATTTTTTCCATCAGATAATGAGGCGCTGTCAATTTCAGGAACATTTTCAATATTTTCATGTATGAATACACAAGAAAAGAATTTATTTACCACCTCAGCCTTATCATTATCACTAACTGCAATATTACCATCTTCTGTTCTCAATGGACTAATTGAAGAGTTGACATTTATTTTTGAGCGGACATATTTCCAGAAGCATTTAGGATTCTTCTTACTATTTTTTGCAGTTTCATGCCATAGTCCCTTTTTGCTTTCCTCACCTCTCTAGAACATTCATCTCTCAATTTAATATAATTTTGGGTAATCTATAGCATCTTGTGTGATCAAAAATCTTTTATACCTTTGTCATCTTAGTCTGTGGTGGAAAATCTGTTTTTGCGATCCTTGTCATCAGGTCATAAAGCTGTTGGTCAAATAATTTGCAGTAAGTGAGAAAATGTAGTTCGTCCTCAACAACGTGGCATGTCATGCATAATCTGTCTTATCTGTCAGTGTTGGTATAACTGACCCTCTCAATTTGGAGTTCATGGGAGCTTATTTGTAATCTAGTTAGTGCTCGTCTGCAATCTGTGTCAATGCGTTGCTCCAAATAAGCTATTTGTATTCGGTAGCAACCGTAGCATAAAATTTGAGCTTATGTGTGCTTTCGTTCTTTTGTTTCTTCCAGATGTCAACAGAAAATGATTCCAACTTCAGATTGATTAGAAACTTCAGGCAAGTCACACCAAATGTACCCTGATTTTCCCAGACATGCTGTATTCCTATCGCTGACAAGGTTTGCTGAATAAACTTCGTCCATTTGCTTTCTTCAGTATCCTGAGAGATCACTGACTGATAAATCTGTTATTGATAAGAGTAACAAGTGTTATAGGGTACACTTTGTGAGAGACTGGCACTAAGCATACGTTATACTCAGACCCGCTATCCTTCACTCTGTGTGCATTCAACTGCTGTGACATCATTCTCCCATTCATGCGTGACAGCTATGTAGCTGTTCTCACAATACACGCATGTTTGTCATGTGGCTTGGGGTGATGGCGATAGGACTACTCCAGTTGAAACTGGACCAGTCAAGTACAGGCCCTCTTGATTTGACAAAGGAGAAAACTGTAGGCCCGACAGGGGCCTCATAGACAGTACCATTCAAATTGTCTTTCCATTCTCTTGAAAAGCCTGTAGTCACAAGCCAGCATCATGACGACAGAAAAGAGCCTCTGCCTCTGACAGGGCTGTGAGCTGCCCTCTCTTGGTTACATTAAAGTACCAAAAAAACTCAATTCATGTGACCTTGCTGTGATGCATGGGCGCGTGTGTGTGTGTGTGTGTGTGTGTGTGTGTGTGTGTGTGTGTGTGTGCTTTTATGATATGACTCAGCGGATAAGAAGTCGGGAACATTAGCAGCACACCGCCCTACACAGTGCTATAAATCCTCTGACCAAAGCCCTGCACAGTGCTATAAATCCTCCATCACCTGACCAAAGCCCACACAGTGCTATAAATCCTCCATCACATGACCAAAGCCCCACACAGTGCTATAAATCCTCCATCACATGACCAAAGCCCCACACAGTGCTATAAATCCTCCATCACCTGACCAAAGCCCCACACAGTGCTATAAATCCTCCATCACCTGACCAAAGCCCCACACAGTGCTATAAATCCTCCATTACCTGACCAGAGCCCCACACAGTGCTATAAATCCTCCATCACCTGACCAAAGCCCCACACAGTGTTATAAATCCTCCATCACCTGACCAGAGCCCCACACAGTGCTATACATCCTCCACTACCTGACCAAAGCCCCACACAGTGTTATAATTCCTCCATCACCTGACCAAAGCCCCACACAGTGCTATAAATCCTCCATCATCTGACCAAAGCCCCACACAGTGCTATAAATCCTCCATCACCTGACCAAAGCCCCACACAGTGACCGATGTGTGGCAAAGACATAGTTCTCACAAAAAAAAAAACAAAAAAAAAAACACCCTAACCAGATGCCTATTATGCAGCTGAATGGGGCTATACCTGTAATGTTTCTTTGCATCCAATAATACACAATCTAGAGGAGTTGCAATATTGTTTAAAAACAGTTTTGACTTCAAGGAAAAAAAACAGTCCACAAGGGCCAAGATGGTAATTTCTTAATGGTTTTAATTTCAACCATGGATAAAGATCTACTGCTTGTTAATCTATACAGTCCAAACAAAGACACTCCAAAATTTTATGGAAGATTGGAAGATTTCATCAGCAAACTGGGTCACAGGAATATAATTATAAGTGGTGACTGGAATTTAGTTATGGACCCAAATTTAGATTTATGATAATTATAAACATGTGAACAATCAAAATGCCAAAGAAAGAGTGGAAGAATTGATGTTAAATTTAGAGCTAACAGACATATGGAGAGACTTAAATGGAGAAAGCAGAAGATTTACTTGCCAAAGAACAAATCCACTACAACAAAGTTGACTTGATTTTTCTGTTGTTTCAGAAACAATAGTACAATATCTCTTTTTCAAAATGGAGCGACTGATGGCGGAGAACGAAGCAAAATTTAGAAAGAGTGGGGGTTAGTTGACAGGGAGGGGCAATGATCAATGATGTGAATTTTTATATATATATATATATATATATATATATATACACACACACACATATGTGTATATATATATCTATATATGATAGATATAGATATAGAAGGGATGGTAATAGTAATAATAGTAGTGATAGTAATTATAACAAATAAGTAGAAGAATAAAATGAGACTAACTGTAATTAAGGGGGAGGGGGGGTGGTGGGGAGTAGGGTAGTGTGTGTGTGTTTGTGGGGGGGGGGGGGGGGCAAGAGAAGGAGGGTTCATATATCTCCATCCACTCTGAGGAGGGGGGGGGGGGGGGGGAGGTTCATACAAATAGTGCTGTTGAGAAAGTAAACAATGCTGTGGGATGATGTTATTGTAACAGGTGCAATAATGTGTTGGCGTTAATGTGCAGATGTTGGTTGAGAAGAGAGAGCAATGCTCAATGAGAAACAGGGTATCATGTGTTACACACACACATATATACATACACACACCCCGTATTTCTACAATCTGAGACATAAGAGCAAGCTTTGTTTATAATTCAATATTTCTTGCAGTCATTGCAACACCAAGCTGCTCTGTAAGTTGCTGGAATGGTGCTCAGTACTTATCCTTGGAATTTATTGTTTTTATATATATATATATAAAAGGTAGAAATAAAAACACATGAAGGCGGGGTGACGTTGGTGCCTTTCTTTGATATGGACATATTAAAGAAAGGCACCAATGTCACCCCCCCTTCATGCGTTTTTATTTCTACCTTATATTTCACCCTTGCTAAACACGACGAGGAAAGGCTTTTTACATGAGCGGGTTTTAAGGAGAGGTTTTTATTACTGCTTATATATATATATATATATATATATATATATATATATAATATATATATTATATATATATTATATATATATACCACAATAGTCACATATAAACACCACCCCACTAGCATTATTATCAATCCACCTTAACCACACAACCGTCACATAACCACACCACCCCACTAAACCACCCCACCCCATCCCCCGCCTCACTCATCCCCTCCCTTCACGCAACCCCCCCCCCCCCCCCCCCCCCCCTTTTCCTCTCCCCCATAATCCCCTCTGTCATTTCCTTCTGTCGGCCATTCACAGCACACCACATGGACATCAGATAAGTCTCTCTTCGTTCTTTGTTTGTACTGTCCTATATGTTAATGTGATCTTTTTTTAATTTTTTATTTTACTTAAAGAAGACCCAAGAGGTCGAAATGCATCATGTCTTGTCCTGTATTTCATTTGTCAATGTCCTTGGCGGCAACTAACCCCCACTCTTTCTAAATCGTACAATATGTTGAGGATGCCGACATTCAGACTGGCTACAGATTGGACCACTCAATGATTGTCTTGAAATTATCTTTTGGAAAAGATGTTAAAAGAAACAGTTTTGGAAAATCCAATAATTCTCTTCTAAAGGACTTAATCTATCTAAAAGAAACAGAAGAAAGAAATAAGAAATACTACAGAAGAATATGCAGTTTTACTGTATGAAAGAAAAGAAATTCATAATATTCCTAGAAATCAGATGCAATTTACAATAGGAGGCCAGCTCTTTCTAGATGTTTTGTTTACAAAGAGAGATCAAAAGCAATAGCATTTTCTATTGCAAAGAAACAGAAAGAAGGCAAACAGGAGAAGCAACTAGAAGAAAGCATTGAAGAGCTAGAGCAAAAATATCTGCAAACCGAAGAAGATCAACGCAGTTTGGAAAATATAAAGCAGTTTGAGTGGAAATTGGAAGTAAAAGAAAATCCATGGATTGCTAAAGGTGAGAAAGTATCTAAGCTTTTCTGCAATTAAGAAAAAAGGCACTACAAAACGCATGAGAAAAATAATAACACAAAGTGGGAGAGAAGTAAACAGTCAAAATGAAATAATGAATGAAGCTAAGTCTTTTTATGGAAATCTATATAGAAAGAGAAATGTTGAAAATTGCGATATCACTGACATGGTGAAAGATTTTTCCAACTTTATCATACGAAGAATCAAAGAACATAGAAGGCCAAATCACTGTAGAAGAAGCTTCATACTCTCTGAAAAACATGAAAAGCAATAAAAGCCAGAAACTGACAGTTTCACATCAGAATTCTAAAAAGTTTTTTTTTTTTTAATCAATAGGAATTTTTTTTGTTCGCTCACTAAATGATGGCTTTAGACAGGGAGAATTATCATCTCCTCAGAGAGAAGGCATAATCATTTGTCTGCCAAAGGGTGATAAGCCTAAGGAATACATTAAAAATTGGAGGCCAGTTACATTACTGTATGTTGCATATAAGATAGAGTCATCGTGCATAGCCAATAGACTTAAAAATGTACTTCCCAAGATCATAAATGAAGATCGAACAGATTTCATGAGTGGTAGATATATTGGCGATAAGACTTTTTTTTTCTTTTTTTTTTTTTTTAATATATATATATATATATAGATAAGTGTCTATCTTACTCAAAATTTTGTTGGGAAGACCAACTGATGCATCACGTAGACGAATTGGCTTATAAACATCTTTATTACGATAATTTTTCCTTGAATAGACAGATCTCTTTTACTCTCCAGTCTTTTATTCTTTTTTGCATACAATCTATTCTGGATAACCGGTTCTCTTCCATATTTTTTGCCACCTTGTTTGACTCAAAATAAATACCTAATATTATTTCATTAACTATGGAAACTGGCACATTACATTCTTCGTTTTGCCTACCTATCTGAAGGGCTTTGTCTTATGAACGTTCAGTTCAAGCCTGAAAATCTTTCAAACCAGTTTATTATTTCCAACAATTTATTAATGTTTTTCTTGTTTTTTAAAAATAGGGTTGTATCATCTGCCATTTGTTTTATTTTCAAACAAGAAGAAGCTCTTTCTGCAGAGTGTGGTGGTCTGATACCTTCAATAGTACTATTTCTCACTTTAATGGCCAGTACTTCTACAGCTAATACAAATGCATGGGTGAAAATGGACATCCTGTCTAATACCACATAACACGGCGAAAGGTTCTGAAAGCCATCCTCCATGGTTTATACTACTTGAGGTATTGTTGTTAAGTACATAGATCCATCTTTGGAACTCAGCTCCGAAGCCAAAGATATAGAAAATGTGCTTCATAAATGGTTTTGAAATCGAGTCGAAGGCTTTGAAATAGTCGACTGCCAGCAGATATCCGTCTTTATTTGTTTTATTAAGATAGTTTATCGCATCGTCTATTGATCTTATTACTGTAGCAATGTTTCTACCCTTAATAAAACCCACCTGATCGTCGTTTATCAATTTGTGTATACTTTACCGAGTCTTTCTGCCATTACTTTAGCTAGTGTTTTGTAATCAGAATTAGTCAGTGTTACTGGTCTCCAATTGTGTATTTGGTCTCTCTGTCTAAATCCTTGCCTTTGTGTAGCTGCATAATTATTCCTTGCTTTTGTGTATAAGAGAGTTCTCCTGCAAAGAACGATTCCGCATAAGATTCTGTTATCACTTTAGACAGTTTACTCAAAAAAACTTTTTAAAATTCCATGGTAGTGCCATCACTGCCAGGCACAGAGCCGTTTCTTAATTTATTCAGGGCGTATGTTGTTTCCTCTGTCGAGATCATTCCTTCCCATAGGTAAGCTTCGTATTTTTCTAGTTGTAGGTATGTTACGTTTTCTAAAAACTGGTTAGCTGCCTCTTTAAATTGTCTACAGTTGTGGATTGATTATAGAGGTTTGAGTAGAATGACAACTGTTCTTTTCAGTATGTCATTTTGGTCAGTTATTGTTTCAACCGTATCTTTGTGAAGTCTTGTAATAATTTTCTCATTCCTCTCCATTTTTGTAGATTACAAAAGATTCTGGTGTTCCGTTCACTATCTTTGACTCATTTTGTTCTTGATCGAACTTGTGCACCCTTAGCTTTGTCCATGTGCATTATTTCAAACTGCTGTTTAAGTTGAGAAAGTCGGGTGCAAGCTTCTTTGTTGTCAGTGTTATGAACTAGAATATTCTCTGTTTCTTTTAGCTGCATTTGTATCCTTTGAAACTCAAATCTTTTTTTACAAGACAGATCTTTCCCATACTCGCTACAAAAGTTTCTGATTTCCATCTTACATAATTCCCATTTGTCTATGTTTGAAATGTTTTCATTAGAGTACTTATCTAGCAGTTCGTCCAGTAGGTTGTTCATTTTTTGTGAGAAATTAGGGTTTTTTAAGTAACTGTTGTTGAATTTCCATTATCCTGGACCGTGCTGAAATTCACTGCTATTAAACTCACAAACTATTGCTCTATGACGGGAGTTAGGAATCATCAATAATTCTGAAGAAACACAGAATTGCAACAACCCCTCCGGGGCGAAACAATAATCCAGGCGTCACGCTATAGATGGATTGTTTCTATGCCAGCTGTATTCTTTTTCATCCTTATGAAATGAACGTCATGTGTCAATTAATTCCAATGAATTCGTAATCTTATTGAATTGGCTCACTTCAGCGTCACAGTGAGGTTGCCCTGATATAATGTCTAACTTGTTATTGAGTACACAATTAAAGTCCCCCACTAAAACTAGTTTTGCGGGGAGAATTCATTGCATTTTTCTTGTACATCCTTGGAAAAGGCTATTTTGTCTCCTGCATTGTTTGGAGCGTATGTATTTAAATGAAAGAATGAAATCATAATTTTCGTTTTGACAGATATAGCTAAGATTCTGTTTTGTGACAGTTTCACACTAATTCTTCCATAGAAATTTTTTTGACCAGAATAATCTCGCCTTTACTCCTTTGGTACCTTCATTGTAGTAAATCTCCCCTCCCCATTGTTTTTCCTATATAGGTAAGTCATTCTGCGTAAAATGAGCTTCCTGTAAGCACACTAAATCAAAACGTTTGCTTTTCAGATAATGAAATACTGATGATCTTTTAAGATTATTTTTTTAATCCTCTAATTCAGAGTAACAATACGCATTTTGTCCATACCAATACAGGAAATATATGTTGAAATTTCTTAACATATGAAAACCAGATAACACAAAAACCAGAATTCACATTCTTGAATCACTGTCCGTAAATCGATTCATGGTCATCAACAGGTCGCCTGCAGCGCGATAGATAATCAGCTATATACCTCTCTTTCCTTACAGTTGGAATCATGGGGAGGAGGGGAGTCAGACCAATCAAACTCAAATCTGGGCTGCTTGCTCCCTGATGTCCTCGGACTGTTGGTGTCCCTCCGGCGTTTGGGCGTTTCCGACTGGTGTCGTGAGGAGCTGCCAAGCTGCACAAAGGAGTGGATGGTCGTCTGCCATGAATTCAGCCGTCCTCTTGTTTCTTTATCTTTCTTTGTTTTTCTTTGTGAATTTCTATCCTCTCTTTGTCGTTCCACTTTATCACATCCATTTTCACTCTGTTCACTCTCACTGTCATTTTTCCTATCACACTCTCCCTTCATACCAGTTCATCCTCTCTGTCCTTTCTTGCCGGACCAGCAACTGAAAGCTCACACTGTGAATCTCCACGTTTGTGTCCTGGTTTTTGACAGGCTCTGCACACGATGTCATTTGTACAGTCGGTGACATGGTGACCTTGTTCCAAAACACTTGGAACATGTAATTACCTTTTTCACATGGTTTTGCTCCTTGTGGTAGATTTTAGTGTTGAACATGGTGTAGTGGGGGACGGTTATGAATACAAATCTTCTTCCGGTGAGGAAACGTGTGAATTTACTGTTGTCGTCTCTGGCTCTTTCAGTTTTTATTTGAGAGCGCATTTCGCATCCTGCTTTTGTTCATGCGTGCTCTATCTCTGAGTCTGCCACGGAAATAGGCACATTTGTCTATCCAGACTTTGGTGGAAGGTTTCTCCTCCCCAGTTTCGTTCCTCAGAATAAAGGGGTTTGTGTTTTTCACTTGGAGTAAGACACCTTTCACCTTTATTCCTTGAACTAGGAGCTGTGATCTGGCATCTTTGGTAGCTGGGTAGAGTCTCCATAGCCTGTTGATCACCTGGGCGCCGACCATGGAGCCCTGGCCTGCCACCCGTTCCGCCGCCACACGCATCTCCAGGACCGCAGCTGGACCGGTCGGAGGAGACATTCGGAATGTCTCCACGTTTTTAGAAAAAAACCGGGTGGACTCCAGCAGTCATCTTTAACTATCGAAGGAACGTGATGGCTGAAAAAGGTGAATCAAAACAACGATATCCTTATCAAACAGTCCGATTGACAGATCGAGTTGACACAGCAAAGTTGTTGCCAAGTCGATCGAACGAAAGAATGAACTCGGTTTCACACTCGGTTTGCAGAGAATGACTAGAGCTGAAAAAAGGGTGTGACCGCTCGCAATGGCAGTCGCTCACCAAGTCTATATATATATATATATAATATAAATTTATATGGCAGAAAAAATTTAGCATTAGAAATGCGCTTGAAAAAGTACAGAGAAAAATCATGAAGGCTGAACATGAAGAGGGTGGCCTTAGCATGAATAAACGATATTATTTCAAAAACATCTGCATTTACAATGGGTCGGAAAAACTTTTGAAGCCACAGATCAACAAAACTGGATGATAATACCGAGGTGGCATCTAGATAAACTCGCTAAACATAACATTTTCTTATCAACACTAAATCTAATTCATTTAAGGGATTGGACAGAATTGATAATGAATTTTGGAAGGAAATCATAACCACCTACCTAGACAATAAAGATACTAAAAGGGCAGAAGAAATAAGCCGCACCAATTATCTGAATGAATTGTTATTCAACAACTCATTGATAAATTACAAAAATAAAACACTTTTTTTGAGAGATGGCAAAGGAAAGGTACTGATCAAGTCAAACACATAATCCACCACACAGAAAAGAGAATGCTTTCCTTAGAAGAAATACTTACACTAATTGAACAAGACAGGGCAAATACAATGTAAGAATATAACATTCTTGTCAAACTCTATCCCTAAAACACTGGTTTCAGTGGATTATGACTAGGGGTAGAAGAACAAGACACCAAGAAATGTGATGCAAGCCAATATAATAAAAAGCCTAAAATAATCAAGAAATTATTACAAACTAAAAAACAACCAGAAATTCCATGTACCTTTTATTTTTGGCACAGAAAACTTGGATTTCATCTGGATGAAACATCGTGGTGTTGAGCAAGAGAGGTAACAAAAGAAACAAGATTAAGAGTTTTTACACTGGAAGATACTTCATAATATCTACCCTACAAATATTGTTCTTCATAAAATGAAAGTAAAAGAAAGTAACAAGTGTTCTTACTGTTGTGATACTGTTGATTACATGGAGCATTTTTTCCATGAGTGCCCGGTAGCACGCAGCTTCTGGAGGTTTATCGAAAAGAAGATTTGTCTAAAAACAAACATAAGTTGAAATTATCTGTGACTGACGTACTGTTTGGCATCACAATCTCTCTGCATTGCAAAAAAAACACACAATATATAAATTATATTATTTTGATTAGTAAAAAGGTGCATTAGTATTTTCAAAAGACAGAATCTGCGTTGCCTCTACAGTCTATTTTGAACGACAACTGAATCTATGCAACATATAGAAACTAACAGAATATTGTTCAACCCGTTACAAATTTACTTCGCAAACAAACATATAAACAAAAAACAGAACCTATCAGAGTGATAAAAAGATACAGATAAAGATAAGGTATCATTAAACTCATAATTATGAGCCCAGGATATACTTGATTACACGTTTGCTGATTTTTCTGTAAATAGAAACATTGGTGATTGTGATGTGTTGGTGATTCAGGCATGGTGGCGCGCGCGCGCACACAGTTACCGTCTCACTTCTGGATTTTCTATTGTCTTCCTTGTGGATTTTTTTCGCGGAGAACATAACTTGCGGGACAAGTGAACTGCTGCCGCCCCTCTCCCGCTCCGCCCTGCCCCGCCCCGCCCCCTCCCCTCCGCGGCTCGCCTCTTTTCCCCTCTTTCCATCTCTCCGATTTGATTCGCTCTCACCGGGCGTGACTTTCGTTTTCATTCCTCTCTGCAGGACAGCTTTGGGTGTAATATCCATAACTGCGGGGGGTAGCGTGTTCGGGCGTGTGTGTGTGTGTGTGTGTGTGTGTGGTGTGTGTGTGTGTGTGTGTGGGATGTGTGGATCGGGAGGGAATGAAGAAAAGGGAAATAAAATTTGTGTTCATTTTGTATCATTATACAGTTTTCTACTATATATCATATTTATTAATCACCTGCACATCTAATGCAATATTACAGCTCATGCTCTGGGCTTTCTTCATGCCTTCCTTATGGACCATTTCGTTTCGCTATAAGGCTGGTCTGATTGGGAAATAGCCAATTGGTAGGACGATTCGTAACAGTTTGAGTGTCAGTCTGTCTGTCTGTCTCCTCTCTCTCTTCTTTTTCTTTCTTTCTCTCTATATGGGGGAAAACTGAAAGAAAGAATACTTAAAAGACATAAGTTTTTTTGTTTTTTGCTTCAATTTTATTGTTCTCTATGTATAAGCAACACATAATCAGAGTGAAAGTGCCAATATACCACACATTAGAACAATAAAAATCCCCAGACATTTTGTATCAAACGTCAGAACACTAATATCATAGAGGCAGTGCACCCAATGCCGCTCATTCCGACACCCCGTCCACAACACAGCCCGGTTGGCCCCGCCGCAGCCCCAGCAATCCACAGGGAGCAATCAACGTCAAGTCATCAAAAGGCAAACCCACCGGAGGCAGATACTGCACTGCTGCCGAGTCACTTTGGTGGTGTTCAGTGGCGCCTGTTCTGATCTAACATACGCAGGACACCACCTACTAAGCCCCCTACTGACGACAATAATTGCTTAGTCGTGGAGCCGGCGTGAGTAAGCTCTCCCTCCGGAGGGGCCATGCCACCACGTCCGTCCAACGACAGCCCCCATGGACTCGCCGATACCTGGTGACCCCGACGGAACCAAACCAAGGCCACAGACGTGGAGGACATCGAAATTGAGGTCACCATGAGAGCAGGGCATGAAGGGCCACAGAATTTGAGACATTTTTTTTTATATGCTGATTGATGAGAATGAGGATGATTAAGATGATGCTACAGATTTCCATTTCAGTCTGAGACTACATGACAGGGCTGTACTCTACGCTTCCTTTCATAATATATCCCAGCGTCAACCAGGCCCGAGAGATACAGGCACCTGCAGTGTTGGTCAGGAAATTTGAGCACCACACTCAGAAACGCATCCATTAAGTGGATGAAACTCGACTGTGTGGTCCCAGTCTTCCCAACTGAGTCCGCAGCAAACTCAACTCTGGGTAGGAGCCGGTCGGGGCAGAAAAACCCACATGACTCTGATGGGATTCAAACCCATGACCTCCCAGCTTCATTATGTCCTCTTTTCAATCATATGTATGCGATTCAATGGCAGATGATTATGTAATTGTTCACTTTAACAACAACAACAAAAAAACCTCTCAGGAACCAGGGAATTTTTCATCTCAAATACCAGAATATTAAAAGTGGCATGCAACTGTCCATTTGTAGGAGAATCTGCAGACCATATATGGTAAGCGAGTTCAAGTTCAAATGAAAGATAGACAGAAAAAACATTTACTTTAAAAAAAAAAAAAAAAACAAAAAAAAAAAAAAAAAAAATAGTTGGGATGAATGCTCCAGTTAGCACAATTTTAAAGTCTAAAAATTACAGGCTTAAGCAGCCCTATCCTCTGAATTAAGAAGAAAAACAGAAAAAGAAAATACAGCAGTTGGCCCTTGCAAAAAATAATAGCTAAAACAACAACGAATGCAAAATAATACATAAGGTAAAACGGGAGATAGGGTGTGTGCGGGCGGGGTGCGCATGCTTGTGTGTTTGTGTGTGTGTGTGTGTGTGTGTGTGTGTGTGTGTGTGTGTGTGTGTGTGTGTGTATGGGAGGGTGTGGCTGATGGGGCATGAATGAAAATAGCATCCTACACAGGTAATGAAGGGAAAGCAGTATAAGTACAAACTGAACAGCATGCCATTACCATAACATTGTATTACAAGCATACATGTTCCTTCATTCAGTTTTGGTTACACGTCATAGTGCAGCACTTGCAATCCAATCCCATCCAGCACACTAACACAGTGCAATAAATATAAGAAAGAGTCAGCCTCACCTTCCCAAGTCTGCGCTGAGATGACGGCAGGGTCGACTGAAGGCAGCGGTCAGGGAGATGGAGAGAGTAGATGACACGTCAAGGAGGGAGGTGGGGTAGAGAAAGAAAAGAGAGAGAGAGAGAGAGAGATAGAGAGAGAGGGGTAAAGATGGGGGATAAGCTGAGAGATGGGGGATGGTTATGGACCTTCCACGTCAACATGTCAACAGCTGTCTAAAAACAAAATCTCTCTCTCTCCCCCCTCTGGACAGGGATTAAAGAGCAGAGGCAAATAAAGTGGTGTGTGTTTGTGTGTGTGTGTTTGTGTTTGTGTGTATGTGTGTGTGTGATCACGCACATGCGCATGTGTGTGTGAGCGAGCATATGAATGCAGATGTCTGTAATAGATATCCACAACTGAGTGTGTGGATGGAGGGATGGGGGAAGAGAATGTTAGGGGCTGGATAGAGATGGGTCCCTTGGTCATGTGTAGGTGTGTTTGGCGTTACTGCTCATGAAATCAAAACTAAAAAATGTCACATGCACTGCATTTCATTGTTTACATGTGTTGTAGCTGTAGCTCCTACGACTGGGCTTCCATCTGCCATCCTTGTAGAGTATTGTGATCATCACTGATTGTGTTTTTAACGAGTTAATACACTATAACAACCATCCTCTTATTTGACTGCATGGAAAAATACTGGAATCGAAATAATGACAGATATAATACATCAAAATGAAACTAGAAAATTTAACATGAACTAAAGTTAGCATGAAACAAAAACAAAAATCCCACCATTTGAATGTACAATTGCAACGCAGTTAACTAATGTTTTTCAAAAGCAATGGAAGAAATGGATTAGTCAGTCAGCAACAGAAAATGCCAGATGTTCACTCTACAGAGCAACGTTTTAAAGTGCAGTTGCTGAGGCAGGTCAAGGAAAAACCAATAGATTTTGTATGATAAAACAAAAGGAGAAAATACATAAGATTCTGTGTTATCGGTGAGGGAATACATACCATTCTGTGCTATCGTTTATGGTGAAGAGATTTACATCGTGAAATGCACAAACCTTATTAACACTTGCAGTATCCTAGAAAGTCTTTAGTGCTGGGGATATTGGCGGGGAAATCTCCCACTGCCTGTACAGTACTCTGAATGGCATGCACCTCAAATAGCTTCTAATAATCCCCCCCCCCCCCCCCCCCCCCCCCACACCCCCCCCTTGTTTTACCGACAGGAAGAAGGGCGAGGGTGGGAAGGGCGAAGGTGGGTCGTTGGTACCTTCCTTTGGGTGGATGGTTAGAACTGCATCTTGTACCAATCTTGTCAGCCATCCTGCATGTGGGGGAATGCAAATGTACAATTGCAGTCGCAAGTTGAAAGCAAATTCGACAAAGGATTCAAGATCCACCCACAGTTCAGTTCAGTTCAGTTCAGTTTCACTTGGACTTGGGATAGATAGCCTCACAGCTTTTAGTGTCCCAATCATCTTATTTATATAATAAACAGTGGTTGCATAATGCATGCATATGCTCAGGATATATTTTACTCTATTCTATCAATCAAATTGGAATGTTAACATATTTAACTCTGCATTAGTATCCAGAAGGTTTTTTAAAGTATTCAAATATTTTGCTTTTTTAACATGTGCAGGAAGTTTGTTCCAATATGGTGCACTCTGTTACTGAAAGAAAATTTTCTAATATTAGTGCAACAAATATTTAATTTCGATTTTGTTATCAATTTCTTGTAATTTGATTAGAGGTTAGTTGAAAAAATCTTTTAAAATTTGCATGGTTAAGTCCCTTATAAATAGCTTGTAAGTCTCAATCAAGTCTCCCCTTATTTGTCGGAACTTTAATGATGGTAAATTTAACCTTCTCAATTTATCTGCATAGCTTATATATTTTTAAACTCCTCAATTAACAAGGTAGCTCTTTTTTGCACTTTCTCAATATTCGCTGATTGCCTTTTTAAGTAAGGGCACCATATCACATTTCCATACTCCAGGTGGGTCTAACTAATGCCTTTATATAGTATTGTAAAAACGTCAGCATCCAAAATGAAAAAGACCGTCTAATTATACCAAGCATTTTGTTAGCTTTCATCATTGCACTGTTTATGTGCTTATCAAATTTCAGACTGCTATCAAATGTTACACCAAGATCTTTTTCTTCTGAAACAGAATCAATATTTGAGACAGCATCATTGTATTTCATAGTATATGTATATCCCTGGATTATTTTTTTTTCCATAATGTATAACCTTGCATTTACCTGGATTAATATGTTTCACTTTACTTAATTAGATTATCAATATCATCTTGTAACTTAAGATGGTTACTTACAGAATCATATATTTCCGTGTCATCTGCAAATATTTTACATGTACTAATTACACATTACACATTATAAAAACTGTGAACATAACAGGTCCAAGAATACTTCTCTGTGGAATACCGCTTAAAACATCTATACTTGAAGAATAACTATTTCCAACTCTCACCCTTTGTACTCGATTAAAAAAAAAGCTCTTAATCCAATTGCATACATTCCCATTTATACCATAACCTTCTGATTTTTTTAACAATTGGTAGTGGGGCACAGAGTCAAAGGCTTTTCTAAAATCCAAGTAAATTACATCAAAATCAAGCCCATCATCGATCATATTTGTAAAATCTTCCATTACTTCTAAAAGTTGTGTCATACAAGTTTTACCCTGTCGAAACCCATGTTGGCAATCTGAATATGCGAAAAAATCATTCACATGGTTTACTATTGCATCTCTCACAAATGACTCCAGCACTCTGCAAAGGATGCAAGTCAAACTTACAGGGCGATAATTTCCTGGGTCACACTTTGTGCCTTTTTTAAATATAGCAGTTACAGTTGCAAAC
>JADBJO010009565.1:70549-82190 GCA_016801955.1 Conus betulinus | reverse complement strand
CCCTGAATAAAAGCACTACTCGCAGCAAAATATTAACAGTAGTATCTGTCATGACAATCATGACGCCAGCATTTCAGCATCGTTATTGAACATCATCGCATCAATGGCGTTTTAAATTCGTCCGAGTAATACTGCTGAACGATCATACATGATTGATATGTGAGTTAACTTAGCCTAACAATGAAGTAGAACACACACACACACACATCACACACACACTACACACCACACACACACACACAACACACATGTACTACAGCAGGCCATAAACTCCAAACAGTAAGTATAACACACCACGCCCTCGGCCAGACATCTTACCTGTACAGGATCACGAATGAAAACCAACGGCACACGCTCGAGTTCTCGCGCGACCTGTGCGGCTGGTCTCGTTCCCCCTCAAAATTGCCAGCAGCACTGGACCAGTCGTCCCCTCAGGCGCGTCAATCTATGTCCGACGCAAGGGAAGAAAGAAGCTGAACCATGGCTATGCTATTGGTCAAATAGCCCTAGGCTCACCTCTGAGTCCGCTTATGGAAGCGAGATCCTTGTTGCACATGAGGCAAAAGGCATCCTGTACTGTGTTCAGCACACAGGAGCCAATGAAGCTCTTGGCACAAAGCAGTGACAGCAACGGTGTCATACGTACCTGCGCTACCAGAGGCCAGTACTGGTTGCATGGAGGAAGATCATGGGGAGTGCGACTAGGAGGGGGTGCACTCTCGCTGAGACTTCGAAATTTGTTGGCATTGAAGCGCCACGTCATCAGCCTGATGTGTTGGCGAGCCCAGGAAGAGTAGGCATTGCCATGCAACCTCCTCCCAAAAGGGCATGGGGATCAAGCCATCGAGAGAGGATAAAGAAAGCCGGCTGCACTAGGATTAGTCCTATTAGCGCCAGTTCCCGTTCATTTTAACATCATTATCAACAGGTTTTCAACAGATACTCAGCGGTTGTTGTATCAACAGTAGCATCGTCGTAGCTCCCCGATGTGTAATTTAACGTAAAGAACAAGTAAGCCAAAAGCACAAAAAAAGTTATTGTTATAGTTAGTACGGAGGACGAACGATACTGGTCGATCAATTGCGCGATTGAATGCGTAAATATCATGTGGATGCGTCAGCCCTGTCATGATGCTATGAACAATTAAGGTAGTGGGGGAAAACAAGTGCAGTCGTTAACACAGATTATTTCATCCATTATAGAGAATGACTTGGCAAAGATTGATGAACTGAAAAGATATCAAATTAATAGGTGGGTCGTGAAAGATGAAGAAAATGGGAAATAAAATTGAGGGGATAATATGAATCATGAACACCCTTCAATCCCCAACCTGCGCAAGAAGAACCATCGCCATCCCCTCTCGAAGGCTAGATCTATATGTATTGCCTGCTAGTAGGGCAGTTCGTACTGCCTGGATCGGACTCATCAGGAAGACACGGCTGATAGGGTCGATGTGACTTTGGCGTTTAAATAGACGAACACACCACAGTCCATAATTACTGTTGTGTTCTCACCACCAAGGGTTAAAAAAAAATCCAACAGCACCCCAGAGCAGCCAGCGAAAGGTAGCTAAAAAAAACAAACGAAAGTTGGGGAGAGAGGAAAAAAGGTGCCTGAAAAACTAAAAAACATTATGAAATAGTATAAAACGTAGGGGGACAAGCTTGAGACTGGTGCTTGAGGATCCATTTAGTGGATGCTCAACTGTGATGTAAAGTGAACACATAAATAATGGTCGCACCGACCGAACTACGGGCAGTGAGGATTGTCATTTGTGCATTAGCTTGCGTCAGTCTGTGGTCGTTCCCTAGGAAAAAAAAAAGTAGTACTGTGACTAAACAACACTACACTAACTCATTATTTACCCATATTCGTTCATATGAAAGCTCACTAAAATCCGGAAAGATGAAACCGCTTTCTAAAGCTGTTGAAGTGATCAAGAGCCATAAACCACGTATATGGAGGCAGCGTTAATTTCTGAATAAAACCCTGACATTCTTATCTGAGCTTGTTACCCGATGACTTTCATTTTTAATAACTTACTGGCCAATGGCATCCAGACAGTAATACTCATACTAAAAGTTAATAATGATGATAATAAGACCTATAATATAATAATAATAACAATGTAGTGATATGATATGAATAATGATAATAACATGGTAAGTAAAGTTATGATTATGTAAAGAGTGAAAATAATAATAATAATAATAGTAAACGTAATAACGATAACTAATAATAACTACTACACGAACCCCATAAAAGTAATTAATATACTATATAGTACAAGACACCACACAGTACAAGTAGTGTAGTAGTGTCATATACTGAGTAAGTAGTAGTAGTAGTAACGTAGCAGCAGTATAGCCAGCCAGCAGCTAGCCGCAGCTAAAGCAGCGCAGTAGTAGTAGTATGTAGTAGTAGTCGTTAGCTAGTACCATGGAATGCCCTTTTCTCCAGTTGAGCTCAACGCGATTTAACTATCCATGAAAGTATTTTCTCAAATGAAATACAGTAAACAAAGAAGTCACGTAACCGTCTCAATCCTCTTAAAGACAGCCACTGCCTCACAGGCATGAAACTCCACACGCACCATATTATGAACACTTCCGCTTCATCACACACATCACACACACACACACACACACACACAACCCACCCACACACACACACATCCTAGAGAGAGAGAGAAGATGAGATGCGGACCATGAAGAGGATCTAGAGACAGAAGGAAGAAGAAGAATGAGAGAGACAAGAAGAAGAAGAGAAGACATGAATGACGAAGAAAGAAGAAGGAAGACAATTGTTCAACATAAAAGGAAGAGCTAGTACAGCCACAGATGATGCAAGATGCATAGGGCAAATCATAGGTCATACATGAAAACGAGCCCAGGCATGTCAAAGGACATGGGTCTCGACAGTCAACTGAATGCATAGGTGTTATAGTTTTGGTGTGCCAAAGCGTTCGTAGGAGGTGCATATCCAGATCAATATGGCGAAAGAAAAAACAAATTATTTGTCATGTATTTGTCGTGAGAACTCTAATTGACATTACCAAGCAATTTTTGTAATTTCGCATTCTAATAAGTAACTGTAGATGATCATGCGTTCGTAGCGGGAAAAGGATAGCCCTACCGGTCTTGTTTCTAGTGTTGTTGCCACGTGATATGCGATATAGTGTCCATGTAGCCCGTCTTATGAATAGACAATCCTCAATAACCGGCGAGGAGGAACAACCTGATCTTGTCTTTGCCAAAAGTGTGGAAGACTACTTATCGGGAGGTTTTATTCTTTTTGATTGCTGTCTGTTTTTCCTTTCCAGAGCACTGGATCTGATAAAAAGCTCTCCAATTTACCAATGCCGCTCCATGTTTCTGCCATTTACTTCTCCCGTTAGCTCATTTTTTTTCATACCATGAGGGTGTTTCTATGAAAACTCCTCTAATTCTAATTCGAAGGCATGTACATCTCATGGTTGTCTGAAGAAAGGTCTAAAAAATGGTTTCCTACAACATTCTTTGCCGGACCCCAAAGTGAACACGCCTATGGGTGTTATTTAAAATCAGGGAAAAATAATCTTGTATAGCCAACCGTGAAAAAAAAGGTCATACCGTGAATCATATACTGAAATGCGGAGCTTCAGTGAATGAAACTAGGCTGCTGCCAGAGAACAGAGAAGGAGACATGAAGAAGAGAGACCCGGTCCCCGGACGTTGCCGAGGAGGGAGATGAGATCGATGGAGGCATGGAGAAGATGAAGCATATGATTTTACCATGTACACATAAATTGTGCAATCGAACATCTTCACACTATCAACATCAATGTAAAAAAGAAAAAAAAAAATGGAAAAGAGAAGATTAGTTATGACCAGATCCATGATGAAATAGCAAGTAAACATTAAGCAAATCATATCGGCACAGCAAAATACGTACAGAACTAAAGCAAAATGCACCCTCCGTCAACATGATGCCTGTTAAAGCACGAATTACCTCTGACAGGAAGAGGCCCGATCGCAAGAGATCGCACATCGCACGTGACAGTCGTTTGCCATGCAGTCAATTGCTGATGTCCTGGCCGTGACACTGGCGCAGAAACTGGTTTCTGTCACCACCCCCAAGGCCCTCCGACGTTCCATGGCCGCACGTACAGCCAGTGCCATGAGTGGTCTCTCTGTTCTCACACTGATGTTCCAGCCTTTGTCTTTCCTCTTCGCTTCTTTGTGGTGCACCATGAAGTGAACCATTCGTTTGTGTAGCCCCTGAAGGGGAGTGAAGCGAAAACGTTTCTGGACAGTTGTACTTGACCATGGAGTAATAGTTGCCGTAATCGTCCTCCAGAGGACTGGGCCTTCAGATGACTGATCTCACACGTGTACACAGGCTGTTTCCCCCTGTCAGCTGTTGTGATTCTTCCCATGTTGACGAGGTGTGTGAGGAGTCTGCTGTGTCGTTTGGTCAGCAGCTGGACGTCCGGGCAGCAGTCGCTGTAGACGTGACACAGGTGTTTCACAGGCACAATTGGAGCAGCCTATGGCTTGGAACCGTTTGGGCACGGTCATAGGAGAAGTGACACACGTGCCGCACAGCTCAGAGTGCAGGGGCCACCACCTGGGACTGGAAGTCTGCAAACTGAGCCCTCACAAAGTCGAATGGTGACGGCACAAGAAAGTCCCCTCAAAGACATAATGGTATTCCACGAGAGTCAGATTCATGTCCCTCGAGTAATGGTGGAGAGGTAATGTTCAGGGTGTCAGACTCAACTGTTGATGAACTGTTTTGCTGTCTCATTATCGTAAACACACCTGTCTTCAAGACCTGTATCCACCGCTTCTAATGGTTGTCCAGTGGTTGAACGCCGTGGTGTTCAATGGTCCCATGAGGTTTGCTGACGGTGGGGGCTGGACTGACCTTTGTTTGGGGCAGTGCAGAAAGGTCAGTGGTCGCCTCTGTGTGCTGAGTGTAAACCAGAGTATGCTGTCTGTGCCGTTGGCCGTTGGAACCGCTTGACGTCATTCCTGACACAGACTGTGAAACAGGCGGTTAAAAACAGACAGCGCCGCCCCCAGAATTGGAAAATTAACATTTTGTGCTTTTCAAACTTTAATTATGCTCACTCACATACTCCACATAAACGGAGGGAAGGTTTCTGAACGCAGCTTTCCCTATATTGTCCATGATTGTTTGTTATCATTAAAGCATAAGGCAAACAGTCAACTCAGCTACAAAGAAAACAAATGATTCTCAATGTCAAGCCTGAGATAGAGTGGAACAAACTGATCCGACAAGCCTCTGTAACGCCCCAGCCACTCACTTGCTGTCCCACACGAAGCTAGTCAGTTGGGCTGAATGACGAATTTCCTCTCAAACTGGTCGCTTTTAAACCGCCGCCAACCGACACTCACACAGCACAATGCTTCACCTCGGGTCTCCAGGGCCCACACACCAAAACAACAGCCCCCAGCTCCCTCCCAATGAGATCGTAGCGAACCCAGGCAGCCACGCCATGCGCGTTTTTCCGTCATATAGTTCTGACATCTGAATAGCCTCCAGAGTTTACTATATTAAAGTAGAGTTAGCAGCCAGCCAGTATTGTGACACGTCCTATGTCCAGCCTGTAACTTGCTCTCTCCACAGTCCGTAGCGGCGGGCACTGTCCTGACATACGGTGGCTAGACTGGTCATTTACCCTCATTCTTCTCAAACAATCATTCCCATCTGCCGTGTAACCCTCTGGTGGGTGTGGACTTTAAACTTGAAGTGTCATTTTGAAATTGGGAACAGATTTAATTCATTATCTTGTTCCAACGTACATTGAATTTCATTGGGATCGAATGAACGGTTGTTGATTTTACAGACTTAAACAGAGGATGGGTCGAAATCAAGTTCGCAAAATCTGTTCAGTTCACAAAATCATTTCAATAGTGGGTGTGGCCACCGCCATTGGCGAGACATTCCACGCAGCGACTCCTCATCGAGTTGACCAGTGTTCTGATGACCCTCTGAGGGATTCTCTGCCATTCCAGTTGCAGCATTTGGAAGAGATCCTGGCGGTCTCTCTGGGAGGTGGATGGTTCTCTCCTTCACACGTCTCCCCAACTCATCCCACATATGCTCGATGGGATTGAGGTCGGGACTATACGCCGGGAAGATCATCCTGTTGATGATGCCGGCCTGCACACAATGAAGTTTTCGGCCACCCCGGCCCTATGTGGGCGAGCATTGTCGTCTTGGAAAGACTGCCATGGGTCCTATCCGTTGCATGGTCGGAACAACGAAAGGCGCCAGGATTTCATCCCGTAGCGGATGCCTGTGAGGTTTTCCATCAATATGGTAGAGTGGTGTCTTGTGGTGGAGGCTGAAGGCACCCCATACCATAACAGATCCTCCCCCAAAGCCCCTGGTCTGGCGAACAGCTGCATCAATGTAACGTTCACCAACAACACGCCTCCAAACTCTAGTTCGGCCATCATTGTGTTCAAGACTAAACCGCGACTCATCTGAAAAGAGGACCTGGGACCACTGTTGTTGGTTTCCATCTCACATGACGATGGCAGAAAGCTCGGCGAGCCAGCCCTATGGGCTGCTAGCAGCAGTCGTGGTCGAACAGCTGGGCGACGTGATCTGAGGGCGCCGAAGTGGTGAAGACGGTTTCGTATGGCTTGACGGCTGAGGATGGTGTTATTTGCCATACGAAGCTGCCTTTGGATGCTGGTGGAAGTGGTATCCCGCTGCAATAGGGCCTGCCTCTCGATGAAAACGATCTTCTCTGGGAGTAGTCTGCCTAGGCCGACCTGACCGTGGCCTCTCTTCAACGCTGTTGGTCGCCCTAAAACGCTGATTCAGTCTAACAATAACTGAATGATGCACACCAAGTCGTCGCGCCACTTCAGCCTTTGCAATGCCATCTTGTATCCACGCAATCGCCCTGGTTTTTGTCAAAGGTGCTAAGTTTTCTTCGTGTGTTGGTGGCATGGTGAGAAAAGGGCTGACAGTAACCAAACCCCGCGCTTAAACAGCCAAAAGAAGGGGCATAAAACTCACTGAGAGACTGCTCTTGCACGGGAAAAAAGAAAGAATTTTTTCATTTTACACATCTTGTGTCGCCAGCAAGCTTGATGCAAAAACAGGCACAGTTAACGCAACTTTGCACTTTTTATCCCCGCGCGGGTAACGAGGTCACCAAGACCACCGTGCGCACTACCAGTTGACACAGGCTGGATTACACACTGCTGTGTGAGATTCCATCATTGGTTGCGCGCATAACAAAAAAAAAAACAATGTTTTTGAAGGGATGGAATCAACCCCCTGTGTGCAAAGGCCTGTGCTTAACTTTATGTGACTAGTATATATATAAAATCAAGAAGTCATCCACTCAATGCCTTCTTGATTTTATATTGATCCAGTAATGGTTTTATCGTCCAGACTCTTTCAGCTGCTGGGACGGTGCCATTTTTAGCGTTGGGTTTTCACACACACAGACACACAGACACACACACACACACACACAAACAAACAAACAACACACACAAACACACACAGACACACACACACACACACACACACACACACACACAACACACACACACACACACACACACATGTGACACAACCACACGCACACACACACATACACACAAACACACACACACACACACACACACACACACACACACACACAACACACACACACAACAAGTGAACTCACACACGCACACACTACATATACACACACAGAGACCACACACACACATATATAGGGCCCTAGGGTTGTCACCAGTTCGATGGATGTGATTGTTATCACGGCTGTCTCGGTCATACCTCAGTTGTTCTGCTTTACTATCAGCCTCCCCTAACACTGGTGGAACTGGTCCCATTGTGGCATTCCGGCTTTGTTTTTGTGGGAAGTGTCACTGGATAAAATTACGAGAGGGGTAGAGATTGACACCGCTCGCAGGCGTATTCATTATTCACATATCTCCGGTGTGGTTTGTTCGCCAACACTGCTTTAGGCCGCTAAGTAAATAGAGTGTGTGGTGCGCGCAATGTGTGGAGGTGTGCAGGCTTGTGTGTGTGTGTGTGTGTGTGTGTGTGTGTGTGTGTGTGTGGTTGTGTGTGTGTGTAAAAGTGTGTGTGTGTGTGTGTGGTGTGTGTGTGTGGGTGTGTGACATGGGTGTGTGCGTGCAGTGCGTGCAGCGTGCGTGCGTGCGTGCGGTGCGTGCGTGCGTGTGTGTGTGTGAAATGTGTGTGTGTGTGTGTGTGGAGGTGTGTGGTGTGTGGGTGATTTTCCCTTTTGTTCGGCTGTCTGACCGTCTCTCTGCTGTGCTTGTCTGTCTGTTTGTATAACTCTTTAGTATGGCAGTCACAACAACGATACTGATTTGAGATAAGCAATATTCAGTGTTGTTTTCTTCAAAGAAAAAATACAACAGATGCATGAACGCGAAATGCAAAAGTTTATCTTTAAATCGGATATGAAACATAATAATAAAAAAAGAGTTTCCTTGCTGTTTGTAAGGTCAGTAACTCTAAATTTGAAATGTGTCATCCTGCATACCAACTGGCTTTATTGTTAAATGTAAATCATAATCATAAACCGAGCAGAGGAATATAATCATTTTGTACTTTCCGAGAAATCCTAAGGTTCTCGAAAGATCAAAGTGTATTGTGGAGGGATATATAGGGAATATATGACGTGCACGTGTAATGCATCGCAATCATGTCTAAAAATCAAATGTATTATCCCTTCATTAATAAAATGCCCTGTATATTTTATTTGGATAATGTGTTCATCTTTACTGGCCACGCGATCAATTTCTCTATAGAAAAAAAGCATGGCTAGATCTTTATATAATCACAATTGATCTTTGTCATGTGTTCATTTCTTTGTAAAAACAACCGTATAAGCCCTATAACACAACGGAATCTGCAGCAGAGAGAGACATGGGGGAAGAGCTTTTAGCATTTCTGCTACACAGATCTCGAAATCTTTGCTCATCTCCTTCCCCCTGACTCTCATCATTTTAAACGAATTTTAAAATTAAGGAGATGGACAAGATCAGGGTCACCAACAGAAAAACCTCAAGAAGCAAATGAAGACCGCACTGCCCAACTGAAAAAACAAGGCTTGGAAAAACTCTGGAAAGACCTGAAAGCAAAACACAGCGCCCCTCAGCAAAGCGGAATCTGCGAGGAGAGGAAGAGCAAAAAGAAGACACAAGAGCGCTTCTTCAGAGACCCCTTCCAGTTTGCCAGAACTCTGTTTAAGCAGCCAAAATCTGGGACCCTAAGTGTGGACAAAGGAGTTCTTGAGCAGCATCTGAGAAAAACATACTCTGACTCACAGAGCAAAGCACCACTCGACATTCAAGGTCTGGTGTGGCCAACCAACCCTGAGGAACAGTTCAATGACAAGCCTCCAACGTTGGCGGAAATCAAAGTGGCCAACAAACCAGAGCCAAATCATCACCAGGGCCAAACGGAATACCTTACCAGCTGTACAAGAAAATGTCCCAAGGTGCTGGAGTGGCTCCACAGGCTGCTGCGATCAGATTGGAGAAACCAGAAGATCAGCAGCCAGTGGATGACGGCAGATGGTGTGTGCATCATCCCAAAGAGCAAAACAAGTGACATCAGCCAGTTCAGGCCAATATCACTACTGAACGTCGAAGGGAAAATCTTCTCGGTCATGGCAGCAAGGCTGACCAAGTACCTCACGGAAAGCAAGTACTTGGATGTGTCAGTCCAGAAAGGTGGCATCCCAGGTGTGGCTGCTGGCTGTGTAGAACACGCCACAATGATCTGGGACGCAATCCAAAGAGCAAAACAGAAAGAGAGACCTGGACGTAGTGTTGCTTGATCTGGCAAACGCATATGGATCTGTACCCATGAGATGATACAGTTGGCTCTTGAGATGTACCATGTGCCAAAGAACATCTGCGACATGCTCAAGAAGTACTTCAATGGGCTTCTCAACGCGGTTCTCTACCAAGGAGTACACACAACAGATTGGATCAACTTGGAAGTGGGCATTGCAATGGGCTGTGCAATTTCCCCCATACTGTTCGTGTTGGCATTGGAAAGTCATCTTGAAAGCAGCAACAGCAACAAGCAACGCAAGACAAACAGACCTTGGCGATGGATACAAGATGCCCCCTCTCAAGGCCTTCATGGATGACACTACAGTGATTTCATCCAGAGAAGACGAGACATGTCATGTGCTGGAGAGGCTGGATGACATAGTTGCCTCATCCAGAATGAAGTTCAAGCCAAAGAAATCATGGAGAGTCTCTCACTGAGGAAAACAAAAAGTGGCCGAATCTGTGGTCTTCAGTGTTGCCAACCAGGCCATTCCAAACAGTCACAGAAGAGCCAGTCAAGAGCCTTGGAAGATGGTATGATGATGATACGCTGAAAAACACACACAAAGAGCAAAAGAAAACAAACAGATGTCGGTAGAAGGCTTGGAGACCATTGACCAGTGTGGGCTTCCTGGCAAATACAAGGTCTGGTGTCTGCAGTTCATGCTGATACCAAAGCTCCTATGGCCTCTGATGATATACGACATCTGCACCAGCATAGTGGAGGCAATGGAATCCAAAATCAACAAGTTCACAAGGAAATGGCTTGGTGGTTGTCCCACCCTGTCTGACTAACATAGCGCTGTACTGTCGCCATGCAAAGCTGAAACTACCACTGAAATCCATCCTGGAGGAATACAAAGCAGGGAAGATCAGACTTCAAAGCATGCTGGAGGACTCAGGAGACAAGGTGGTAGAAGCAATCAAGCCCCAGCTGAAGACAGGCAGAAAATGGAAAGTTCAAGAGGCGATGGATTCTGCAAAAGAAAATCTCAAGATCAGAGAGAAATAACAGGACACACACAGACCAACAGACAGGAGGACTGGGGGTGACAAAACTGAATGGTGGTCAAAGGCAAAGGAACAAAAAGCCACAGAGTCATGATGATTCAGGAGATGAGAAAAGAAGAAGACCAAAAAAAAACTCCAAAAAGCAGTCCAGCAGAGCCAGCAAGGGCAATGGACAACGTGGGAGAATGCACTCCAAAGAAAGTCTCACTTGGAATGACATTTGGCACATGGCCTCTCAGGATCAGCTTCATTCTCAGATCTGCATATGACCTTCTGCCCTCAAATGCAAACCTGGTGAAGTGGGGGAAAAAACAGACAATCCTTCATGCACCCTCTGCTGCCATGAAAAACAAACAGTGGAGTATGTCCTAAGCTCATGTAAAGTAGCCCTGGCTCAAGGAAGGAACACATGGAGGCACAACCAGGTGCTCAAAGAGATTGTACAAGTAGTCTGGGCTAGTACCAACACCACAAACGGGAAAATCAGGACTCCAAAAGCACCCGCAACATTCTTCACGGCAGGAGGCGAGGCAGCAAATCATGGCCAAGAACAACAGCACCACATGCAGGAACATGCAGGCAGAGTCTGGGAGTACACTGCAGACCTCCCAGAATGGAAGAGTCACCCAGAGATCATCAGCAAAAGTGGCATGAGACCAGACATGGCAGTCCACTCTCAGTCAACCAAGCAGTTGACCATGATCGAGCTCACGGTGCCATATGAGAACAGAATGGAGGCAGCTCAAATCTACAAGACTGAAAAGTATGCTGAT
>JADBJO010009565.1:53049-63049 GCA_016801955.1 Conus betulinus | reverse complement strand
AATCAAGGTAACATCTTGCATCATGAGTGCAAAACAAGAATTGAGTGCAAAACAATTAAACAATCATACTTGTGTAATTAACACCCTGTAAACCAGCAAAAACTAACGGTCATGCACACACACACACACACACACACACACACACACACACACACACACACACACACACACACAGAGAGAGAGAGAGAGAGAGAGAGAGAGAGAGAGAGAGAGAGGAGAGAGAGAGAGAGAGAGAGAGAGAGAGAGAGAATCACCATTATTCAGAAGTGTGTCGGTTATTTTCAAACTGTTCCACTTATTCACATAAAAATAAGATAAAGAAACGAACACATATGATGTATCACAAATAGGTGCTGAGACCTCCTGAATCGAGGATGGGACTTAAAAATCAAGGGCGCATTGGAACAAAGTCAGAGATATTGAAGCAGGAAGATATGAAAATGACATGGGATAAAACATGAAAAAAAATCAATATGAAAATAGACGGTTTTAAAAAGGATGATCGATTACACAGACGAGGCTACACAAGTGAGACATAGTGGATCGGGTTTGTCACCGGGTTAGATGAGGATTCTAATCAGTACGTTTTCGGCAAGAAGAAAAAAAAAAGACAGAAGCAAACTTTTAAAAATGCATACATGTAAACTTGAACATTTGAGTGCGGATGTGTACACACCTTTAAGAACATCCTCTGTGTAACATAGTCAGGCTCCTGTTCATGGTAGGGACAATATGCAGATGGTACATCATCTGATAAACACCAGTTTTAAATGAAAAAGGAATTACGAACGAGGATCAATATCTAGGCAGGAACTCTTTCAAGATATCAAAATGAAGAGGATGCAGAGAGACTTTTTTGTATAACATTAAAAGACAACATTGACGTTATTATTCTAAATCAGTTATAAAAACGACATACTTTCGCTACGTCATTAATTTTCAGAACGAAAAGCGCAGCAGCTAAATTCAGTTTTAGGTTTACTTCATGAATAGCAATCTTGTCCTCCTTGTTTCACCCATTTTCATTTCTTTTGAAGGTTCTAAAAAAACGGGGGGGGGGGGGGGGGGGGGGGGGGGGGGGGGGGGGGGGGGGGGGGGGGGGGGGGGGAAAGGGGATTATCAATTTTTTTAAATCAATATTGCTATTATTTGGTTGTCAGGCTGCTTTGAGGAATACACTGACACGCAGTGCTTGTCAAGAATCCTGAACGACAGTCTCGAATGTGTATCTTTCAGATTATTGCCAGGTCACGCCTGTAACATACAGAAGTCGGTGCAGCACACAGCTACAGTTGGGAGAATGAAACAAACAATGTAGCTATCAATCCGCCAGGATAACAACGCCTGTAGAAGCTGCTCTCGTAGTTCCTATTAGTTTCCCCCTAGCCGTTTCTCTCTTTATGCCTTCCGATCTTTTTATTTCTATAAAGAAAAAAACTTGTTTGCATTACGGCTATTTTCTAGGTGAGTCCAGATCCGGAGACATGGAATCGGAACCAAAGTCCTCACAGTGCTGCAAGAAATGGGAAACTATAGTTACGCCTGCTCGTGCGTCTTTTTCCCAATGATGGGGCTGTTTGGAACACTGGACCCTTCGTTTAAGGAAGAAAACGTGGTGACCGCATACTTGACCGAGGAATCGGTTCTGCCCTCATCGGAACTGTTGGAGCTTCTGGAGAAGGCGGTAGCTTTCCTAGGGTGGCAGAATTTTGCACGTTTGTTGAAGCGATCTTTCCACAAGCCGTACACTCTCTTGTTGAGCAGGAGTGTGGTGGCCAGGAGAAGACCCTGAAGACCGAGCAGGACGATGAAGACGTACTCCAGCCAGGGCCGTGTTCCCGGGATGGCCAGCAGAAAGAGCGACAACCAGCACGCCCCCGTCACCACCGACAAGCGGAAGCAAGCCAGGGGAGACTGACGTGGTCCTGACGCGTGGTTCTCATGTCAGGACGTCTGTGGACGTGGACGACGGTGACCAGGAAGAGGAGGACGTTGAGGAGAACGGCTGCGCCCAGAGGAAAGCCGAAGCTGAGCTGACGGGACAGGGACCTGCGGATGAAGCAGACGTAAGGAGCGGGATAGCCCAGGTCACCGTGCACGAGCTCGTTGCCCAGTATAGTCATGCCGATGATGGCGGCGGACAGACCGAAGGACGACAGCAAAGACGCCACCAGCACTTTCGTGGATGACAGCATCATCCTGGCTCTGATCGGAAACGTCATGGACAGGAAGAGCTGCAAGGTGCATGACGTCATCATGAACACCGCCGACAGCCAGAAGAAGTGGATGAGCACAGCCAGTGCCAGACACACCCCATAGATGTCGAACTGTTCAATGCCGACCTCGTGCAGAGCCTGAGCCACGAACAGCGTGCACGCCATGGCCAGGGTGGACTGCCCTGACCCCGCTCTCAGTGGAGGGAGGGTCACGTAGGTCACCACCACAGCCAGTAGGCAGAGGAGAGAGATACGCACGTGCACACCGTTGATATCACCCCAATGGTCGTCCATGTATCCTGGAAAGCGCTCAGGGAATCGTTTTTACCTGGCTGATGGCAAATGCTCGTGGCTGAGTCAATGACAAGATAGTCTCCCCCACACACATAAGATAAACAGTTTCGCCTTCTTTGGATAAAATGTCGATCATTAATGTGTCTGTTGTCAAATTCAAAAGAAACAGTTTCTCTGTGTAGCTGCTAAAATCAGCCTCTGTTAAGGTCACGTGCGGACAGAATGTTGTGTTATACAAGGGGGAGAGAAACTCACTTTCCCCACATCAAAGCCAGGCCACATTGGCCCCGATGCAGACATCAGACCTAAAGCGAAGGTGTCGTTCTTTGTGGGACAGGAGTCTGGAATCGATGCCAGCCAGTCTAACGGAGTACTGCAATTGGCGGCAGGCGCCATGACAGTGAAGTTGACGGTTGAATCGGCCGACCACCAGGAAACCATGTGACCTAGTGAAGTGTGCAAGTTGTTGACTATTTTCTTCCAAAGGGACAGCGAAGTGGCTGAAGAGCTGTATCCGTACGTCGAACGTCGCACGTGTATTGTCTTCACAATCCAGACGCGGCATTCCACTCGCTCTGTTTATCCCATGGGGATATGGCTGCACACAATACAAACACCGTGCACGTGCATTAAAGACAGAATGAATGCACGACATAGGACGCACGTGTAATTACTAAATGATTTTAGTAAGAAGAAATAGACGGTAAAGTAAATCTATATTCCTCATTCGTCGTTTCATTGTAGTCTTATGCATACACATTTTTATACCAGTACCTCTTGTCAACGTGGATATGTTATTTGCAAAAATAACAGTTGCTATGCTTGATCGAAACATCCCATCGGAGGAAATATAAACCTCTTGTTGAAATACGTCGGTTGTTTTCAGTATGCTTGTTTCTTGTGCAGTATGCGAAGTATGCGACCCTGGTCTAGCAACGCAAATCAGTGTTCCCCTCTGTATTTCACCACCATACAAATCCATGTGAGAAATCATGTGAAAAATATTTCAACGCACTGTGAACTATCTCGTAGATTTTCCCATGGTGTCGTAGTGTATTCTCCAAACCTTTTTTTTTCTTGATATTTTTCTGCCATTCGAATCTTTCATCTTACCACTGCAGGAGTACAAGACAACCTCATGCCATATCTTTCAAGATCTTTCAAGAATGAAATAAGAACTACCCATTAGACTTTCATGTTACGAAGATATTTTTCATCCAGTATGATTGAACGTCTAAGCATTTCGAACGACTTAAAAAAAAAGACAAACGAACAGGATGCAAAAATATTTCTTTCCCTAATAGAAAGAAACACAGAGTGGATAAACTGATATGACAGATGTATCAGAGAAACATACGGGCCGGCAAGCAGTTTTTTAAAATGATGGACGATCCATAGAAAATAAACAAGCGACATTAATGGAAATTAGTAGTCAAACAAAACAACTAGCACATGGATATTTCTTCGTTTCAGGGTACAATTACTTCAAATATTACAAAGTGTTTGTTATTTGGGGTGCATGAACAGAAAGGTCATTTTTACTACGAGAATATCTTCGAGACGAGTACGTTGCCTTTTATAAGCATTTGAAACAGCAGAGAAGAGCCTTCTTTCTACCAGCTGGGCGAGGAAGGAAAAAACAACAAATCGACTGAAATCTCGATAGACTTTTCTTTTCTGTCTATTACAACAATTAAGATATGACCCCCATACCTGTAGGATTTTTAAGCCCAAATCCTTTTGCATTCCAGTCTACATTCTGAATGTTTAGGATAAAAGCGAAAATACCCCCCCCCCCCCCCCCCCCTTCTGATTCCAACTGTTACACCTGGTTACAAAAATCATTCTATTACATAAAAAAACTAAACGTGTAAAAGGCAATGTTTTCCACTGAAACATTGAACACATTGAAAAACAAGATAAGCTCAAACAGCAGATATGAAATACACGAGATGTATTTGTATAGGAAATGAACTTGAGAACAGGATTGGAAAACTGCTACAAAATCAAGCCATTTTCCCGTTTTTTCTACTTCCTACTTGCATGGCTGTGTACATAGCAGCTCATCAAAGATGAATGTTTCATTTATTTCATAGCGTGACATACGTGCGCGTAACTGCCAGAAGTATAAGAAATAAAAAAGAAGTGCCGAACTCATGACGATCCATTGAGATATATCACCTTTACTTCCAAATGTAAAAAAGAGGGTGTTCATTTGTATATGCACATGTATGTAAACCGCAGCTGTGTGCGAGTGATGAAAAAAAACCTTCTATTTGAAAAAGAAATTCACGCAAAGAAAGGGAAGTATAACTTAAGCGTGCCAACTTTTCTCATCAACTTCATTCCTGACGAAAATATTTTTTCTTCTTTTATAAAGAACAATATTGTTCTCTCATCAAGTCACACCAACTAGACCAAAGGGCTTCAGTATTGCATCATACACACCCTCGCCACGTGTCTTTTAACAAATGCAGTAGGGCTCTGTCGCATCGAAAGATGTGAAAATGAACAGACTCCTTACCGTCTATTCGAATCTTCTACCCATTCAAATTTTACCTCTTTTCAGGTGCTCTGAAACAGTCTTATTTCCCAAAAAAAAAAAAAAAAAAAAAAAAAAAAAAAAAAAAAAAAAAAAAAAAAAAAAACCTGAGCTTGAAGCGTTGGGAATCAAGGGTCTCTTCTCATTCGTGAAAGTTTTCTCCAGTCTCTTTTCGTTCTCCCCTTCAGTGTTTCGCCACTAGTAACACTACAACTATTATCATCATATTATCACCAAAAGATGAACAGTATTCCTCCTATCATTATTTACATGTTTTCATCATCGTCACTATTATCACTATTCTTGCTATTGTTACCATCATTGTTATTGTCATCATTATTATTTCAACTCCCACGATCCCCTTCTCAACAGTCTCGTTTTCATCCAACACCCATTTTCTGTAATGATAGTATTCATACGATGATTAATTATGACCTTTGTTTTCTCCAAGGGCAAAGGTATATTGCACAGTCAGTTTCTTTGTTTTGTGTAGGTTTCACCCAACCGAACATACAACGTTGTTTGTTTTACTTGAAGAAGACCAAAGAGGTCGAAACGCGTCGTGTTTTGTCTCAAAATGTGTTTGTCCCTTTCGTTTCGGCGAAACAGCTTTTTTTTTTCCTTTAAAACTGTAAAACAAGACAGCAGGAAGAATTGCATTTCAATGAAATACAACACAACAGATGCATGTGTATATAGTCAAAGACCTGTACTTACCAACATCATGAATATCTGATGCAGAACGTCCGTCTCACCCAAGGGCTGTGCCGTTTGCACCTGGAAGCGGGTGCAGACTTCAAAACCGAAGTAGTTGCTGCTGGCGAATATAGCACTGCAGTTGTTCCCCCTCACCCGGAAGCCTTCGCCGCAACTCAAAGGTCGGCAGTCACACTGGAAACAAAACGTAAGAACGACAGGTTTGTTGCTGTTGTAGACAATGACATCTGTCTGTGTCTGTCTGTCTGTCTGTCTGTCTCTCTCTCTCTCTCCCTATGTGTGTGTGTGTGTGTGTGTGTGTGTGTGTGTGTGTGTGTGTGTGTGTGAGCGCGCGCGCGCGCTAGTGTGCGCGCGCGCGCGCGTGTGTGTGTGTGTGTGTGTGTGTGTGTGTGTGCGCGCGCGCGCGCGTGCATATGTGTTTGTTTGTACACATGTATAATTAGAAAAGATTTGTTAATAGATATCACCATCATGTGACATATGTTTTCAATTAATCTAGTCACATCCTTTGGTGAATGTTAAAAGGAATAAATATAAAAACTAAAAAAAAAAAGAAAAAAAGAAAAAAAAAAAAGAAAAAAAAAAAAGTGCATTTCGTATTATTCAATGCTTTTCAGAACTCCTCGACCAAACATTTTGCGTAGGAATGACACAAAATCAAATGAGTAAGAAAATATCTCTTTTTTTAGTTAAAAGATAGAATTTGATGGTGTCGATATACCATACGTAAAGAGTTTATCATTCACACTCTTGCGCCCTCTTCTTAATTCCCGTTCTCCTTCCCCTGTCTGCCCTTCTCCATCCTTCCCACTCTGCTCTCTCTTCGCATCCACCCCCTTCCCCTTTCTTCCCATGTCCCTCATTTCATTTCTCCTTCTATATTTCTCCTTGCATGGTTCTTCTTCTCTGTTGGCCTGCGCTTGTTTTCCCCCACTATTAGATTATTCGTCTTTGTATTTGTCTGACTTTAAGTTTAAAAGGCTGTGCCAGTCTTGAATAAAAGTTACTCTGAGTTAGGTTTTCTTATGGGAGCAAGAGTTACCCACTTTGTTTATTGTTTACTTCATGAGAGACAGAAATCATCCAGGGAAATATTGATGAGTGGCGTCTTCCTTTCTTTGGGTGTAAAATCTTCGAACCGTGTTTAATTTTTGAAATAGTGTTCAAATGGTTATGTATTACACAGTCCTCACCTCCTACATACAAACAATTGACAGAAAATATTAAACAGTAGGTATCTGTCATGACAATCATGCGCAGATTTCCAAGATCTTTTGAATCATCATCGCGTCAATGGTTACGGTAAATACTGAAACGATCATACATCGATTGATATTTAGTTAACTTAGCTAACAATGAAACAGAACACACACACACACACACACACACACACACACACACACACACACGTACTACAGAGGCATAAACTCAAGCAGAAGTATAACACACACGCTCGGCAGACATCTTACCTGTACAGGATCACGAATGAAACCCACGTCACACATCGAGTTCTCAGCCGACCCGGCTGTCTCGTTCCCCTTCAAAATCTGCGCAGCTGACCAGTCGTCCCCCTCAGACTCGTCCATGTCCAGCAAGGCGAAGAAGCTGACCCTGGCTATGTTATTGGCATCATGGCCCAGGCTCAACATGTAGTCCGCTTCATGGAAGCTGAGGTCCTCGTTGCACATGAGGCAAAAGGCATTCCTGTACTGTTTCAGCACAGGAGCCGTGAAGCTGGCACAAGCACGTGCAACGTTGTCATCGTAGCGGCTCCAGAGGCCAGTCTGGTTGCAGGAGGAGATGATGGGGAGCTGGAGAGAGGTGCACTCTCACTCGACTTCGAATCTGTCGGCACTGAAGTGCACGTCACAGCTTGGTGTGTTGGCGGCCAGGAAGTAGGCCTCTGCCATGGAAAAGGGGGATAAGCAGGATAAGGAAGCAGCTAAGATTAGTACTACTAGTGTACTTACCGTTCTTGCTAACATCATTATCAACATTATCCTCAACGGTGTGTGTCGTCAACATCATCATCGTTGTCACTCCCGATTGTTATGTTAATGAAGAACAAGTAAGCAAAACAAGAAAAAATTGTTAGTGCGGAGACGATCCGAACTGGTCGATCATCGCGCAATGAACGGTAGATGTGATGTGATGCTCAAGTGCGATGCTGAAAACAATCAAGTGGGTGGGGGAAAACAGGTTACCAATCCTTCCATCACTATAGTAACGACTTGGCAAAGATCTGAAATTTCGATGAAAAAAAGGGGGTGAAGGGGTGAAGATGAAGAAAAAAAGGGAAATCATATATTATAAATATGAAAACCCTTCACTAGCTGCATGAGGGAACCATCGCCATCCCTCTCGAAGGCAGATCTATTTGCATTGCCTGCTCGTGGGCCTTTCGTCCGCTGGATCGGACTCATCAAAGAGACACAGCTGATTGTGTCTGTGCTCTTGAAGTCAAATAGAGACACGCCCACGGTCCGTAATTCTGTGGTATTCTCAACACCACCAGGGTTCAAAAAAGAATCCAACAGCACCCCCAAACAGCCAGCGAAAGGTAGTAAATAAAACAACCGAAAGTGTGGAGAGGAAAAATGTTGCTGAAAAACTAAAAACATTATGCCAAGAGTAAAAAAAACGTAGGGGGGCCAAAAAGAAAAGAAGAAAGAAAAAAAACGTAGGGGGACAATCTTTGAGCCTGTGCTTGAGGATCCATTTAGTGATGCTCAACTGTAATGTAAAATGAAACCCACAAATAATTGTCGCACCGACCGAACTACTGTGCAGTGAGGATTGTCATTTGTGCATAGCTTGGTCAGTTTCTCGTTCAGAAAAAAAAGTCTGGCTAAACAACACTACACTAACTCATTTATTCATATTGTCATATGAAAGCTCACTAAAACCCGAAAGCCGAAACCGCTTTCTAAAGCTGTTGAGTGATCAAGAGCTAAAACCACAATATGGAGACAGCGTTGATTTCTGAATAAATGACATTTTTACTGAGCTTGTTTACCGATGACCATGTTTAATAACTTACTGCCAATGGCATCCAGATAGTAATACTCATACTAAAAGCAATAATGATAATAATAATAATAGTAATAAAATTATAATAGTGATAATGATAATAACAATAGTAGTAACAATGATGGTGATGATGATGATAATAATAATAATAATAATAATAATAATAATAATAATAGTAATAATAACGATTACTAATAATAATAACTAATAATAATGATAAAAGTAATAGTAATAATAATAATAATAATAGCAACAACAACGACACCACCACCACCAACAGTAATAATTATACTGATAAGTAGTAGTAGTAGTAGTAGTAGTAGTAGTAGTAGTAGTAGTAGTAGTAGTAGTAGTAGCAGCAGCAGCAGCAGTAGTAGTAGTAGTAGTAGTAGTAGTAGTAGTATCATGGAATGCCTTTTCTCCAGTGAGCTCAAAGCGCTTTATATCCATGAAAGTTTTCTCAAATGAAAATACAGTAAACAAAAGAAGTCACGTAAACGTCTCAATCCTCTCAAAGACAGCCACTGCTCACAGGCATGAAACTCCACACGCACATATTATGAACACTTCCGCTTCATCACACACACACACACACACACACACACACACACACCACGCACACACACATCCAGAGAGAGAGAGAGAGAGAGAGAGAGAGAGAGAGAGAGAGAGAGAGAGAGAAGAAGAAGAAGAAGAAGAAGAAAAAATTTTACACAACATAAAAGAAGAAGAATGTACAGCACAGATGCTAGATGATAGGGAAATCATAGGCATAAAGAAAAGAGCCCAGTATGTCAAAAGGAATGGGTCTTCACACAGTTCAAGACACTGTGGACCTGGTGTGTCCGAAGGTTCGGGAAGTGCATTCCAGACAATTGGGAAAGACAACAAAATTATTTGTCATATTTTTGTTGGAACTCTAAATTGACAAATCAAGCAATTTTTGTATTTTCACTTTCTTAATGTAACGTTAATGATCACGGTTCGTAGCATGACATAGGATGCTACGGTCTTGTTTCAGTGTTGTTGCACGTGTATGTATACGTGTACATGTGTGCCCGTCTTTAGAATAGACAACCTGCATAACCAGGGGGAACAACTGGATCTTGTTTTGTTGCCCACAAGTGTGGTATGCATTATCTTATACTTTGGGTGTTTTTCCTTTCCAGAGGCACTGGCTCTGATAACCTTCTCCAGCTTA
>JADBJO010009565.1:45549-48049 GCA_016801955.1 Conus betulinus | reverse complement strand
CTTACACGCTGGTATTTTTGACAAAGTTTTAATAGAGTGTTTGTTGAATGATTCGTCACCTGAAATATCGGACGCAAATCTGAGCACGATTCGTCATATTCTGACATTTGCGAAACGGTGTCATGCTCTGGAACGATCGATCGATCTCCACCACTTAAACATCGTGCCAGCATGTGGGATACTCTTTTCTACTGAAGCACGATTTGGCAACCATGGGAATACCAGTTGCTTTGAGCAAGGGATCTATCCTATACGAAATTCTGAACAGCTTTTGAAAAATGTTTCACATACTACATCCTGGACACTAATCCAGATATTTTGTTCAACGACAAACAAGTCATTATTCATATCCAGCCCAAATAAGTAGTGATGATGAATCGTGCATCAGCAGATTTAAGCATGTGACATATCTGAACAAGTTGTCACTGGAATGATGCGTTATTAGGAATGACAAATCGTGCAGCAAATATCCTGACGACTTTATTTTACAAATCTTAAATAAATGTCAGCGAACCGCCAAGAGAAATGTGGACAAACGAGTCACAAGACAAAACGCGACGCGTTTCAACCTCTTTGGTCTTCTTTAGGCAAGACACAAAACAAATAGGACAATGAAAATGAACGAATTTTTCACTCAGCTTAGATCTCTTCGGCACAAGGTAGGCAGGCGTTGGCAACTATGGGAATACCAGTCGCTTTGAGCATTGATGTTGCATGTTTTCAATCAACGCCTGCCAACCTTGCGCTGAAGAGATCTAAACTAAGTGAAAACTTCGTTCATTTTCATTGTCCTATTTGTTTGTGTCTCGCCTGAAGAAGACCTAAGAGGCTGAAACGCGTCGTGTTTTGTCTTGTGACTCTGTCCAAGTTTCTCTTGGCGGTTCGCTAGCATTTATTTAAGATTTGTTTAGATTTCCGCCTGCAGTCGTCTCACTTTGAAACTAGATTTTATTTTAGTCCCAGGAGATAAGTCTTCTGGAACATGGTGCTTTGTCTTTGCTGGAATCGTATCTTGGTTTGGGTGATCAGACGTAGACCTGGGGCAGCGGCAAGACGTTAGCTTTGTTCTCACTGACTTGGTTCAGTTGTGAAGCACCTACAAATCTTCTGATTAAAAGTCAGATTCCAAACCTATCATGCTGGATCGCCCTTCATTCCAGAAGAAGACTGAAACACATGGCTTCCGCTTTTGTTCTGTTGTTCAAGACCACTAGGCAGAGGACCTTCAGTGAACTTTGCCAGGCTCGTCTATCGACAAAAATATCCTCGTCTTCATCTTGAGGAACTCTTGCAGATAGGAAGGCTGGTCACTAGTAGAACTGATGGAGATTTGTGAGATGGGCATTGCAACACTGTACTCTCTTAACCTTTATGTCTAGGTAAGACTGCCCACTGTGATTCATGCCTGTCTCTCTCTCACACACACACACGCACACGCACACGCACACGCACATGCACGCGTGCGCGCGCACGCGCGCACGAACGCGCGCACACACACACACACACACACACACACACACACACACACACACACACACACACGGAGCCAACAAAACTATTAAAAAATACACCGTGTACAGAATGTGACATGAATGGTACTGTGATGTCGATCTTTATCATAGAAAGCCCCATATTGCAATATGCCTCGTACCCAAACGTTGAGCGGAATTTTTGTTGATATTTTACTCGAGGTATCATTGTCTCACATGATCAGGGGAAACAATGCTGTTGGGTTTAGTACGATGAACCAAACAAGGAAAGCGTTGGTGTACGAATGATCTCTGAATTCACCTTATGACGATGGTGTGTCTCATAATGTGCTGAAACCATGACACTTCGCAATAACGATTTCTATTTAAAGGAATGGAGAAACATGTATTTGAAGTCTCCTATGTCTTGTTAGTCTCATATGTGTTGTTCTCTATTTTTAAGTGTCATATGTGTTGTTCTATATTTTAAGTGTCATATGTGTTGTTCTATATCTTAAGTCTCCTATGTGTTCTTCTCTATTTGAAGTCTCATATGTGTTGTTCTATATTTGAAGTTTCCCATGCGTTGTTCTCTATTTTAAGTCTCATATGTGTCGTTCTCTATTTTGAAGTCTCGTATGTGTTGTTCTATATTTTAAGTCTCCTATGTGGTGTTCTCTATTTTTAAGTCTCATATGTGTTGCTCTATATTTGAAGTCTCCTATATGTTGTTCTCTATTTTAAATCTCTTGTGTATTGTTCTCTGTCCAGACTGTTGGAAGTGACCCATTTCTAAACGTCCTGCCTCCGAACGACATCAGCTGATCGATGACCCAATCACAATGAGCTCTAAATTTGGTTTAAATAACTTGTATTTCAGAAACAAGTCAACAGAATACTTGCATAATTGTCAGGACGAATGAGCAACAAGCCCTAGGCTTATACTGTGCCCAAATAGACATCTACAATATATTGGCGGTTAAATACATTCACAATAAACTAAGCATTTCACTTCGTGCGTTAAGGGGAAA
>JADBJO010009565.1:28049-30549 GCA_016801955.1 Conus betulinus | reverse complement strand
GAAGGAAGAAGTAGAAGGAAGGAAGGAGCAGGAAGAAAAAGGAAGGAAGGAAGGAAGGAAGGAAGGAAGGAAGGAAGGAAGGAAGGAAGAAAACCAAAGAGGAAAAAGAAAGAAAGAAAAAAAGGACAGAAACAAAGAAAGACCGAAAAGAGACAAAGAAGAAAAGAAATCTAGTCTGGATGAGGACCCGTTTTTCGATCCATTAGAGAAAGATGTTTTATTTTGTGACATGGGAAGCAGATCAACAGGGACATAGTCCCTAACATCTTACTGGCAAAGACGCGCACACTACGACATCAGCTGTAGTAGCAGCTGTTAAACTCCCCTTTACTGATATTCTGACGAGGACAAACACAATTGCACATACAGGTGGGAGATTGTATAGCCTCTCTAGTTCCAAAATGGTCTGGCAACAGGGACATATAAGCATCAGTCCACTCAGTCTCATGATCAGGGGGGGCTTGGTACACGCATAGCATAGTCCCATGGAACATAGAAACAGGAACAAGACGAAAATAGACTCGTGAAATACAAATTGGAGAGCAAATAATCAAATATTCATGATCAAGACAATGTAACCTTAGGAAATGGCTCCACAAGACCTGGACCCATGTTCCAACTACACTGTGAAAGTAGTCTTCCTTGAATTAGGTAAAAAAAAAAGTTGTAGTTTGTCGAGTTTAGCTGGAATTATTCAGTATTGCTTAACTCAAGTTTCAGTTCGGTGTCAAGTTCGACATGTCTTGCTTCATATTCAAGATTCAGTTTTCAACAAAAACGTAAAAACGTGGGGTGTGACGGACGGGGCAGATTCATGTTTTCGTTTGGCTGTTTTGTTCTGCATTTCTTGATGCGTGTTTGTTTTAACTTCATTCCATTTCAGGTCATAATTTTTGTCATCATCATTGTTACCATTATTCATCATTGTCTTCGTCATCATCATGGTCCATGCTTGGTTTGAATCTTGCCGTGGGTCGCAATGCTACCAAGCTTACTGGAGTTGCTCGCCACGATGATTTTGTTCCCTTGTTGTCATCGTCAGGCTTGTTTTCCTTGCTCATGCTGTAGGTGCCGTAACTGATTAAAGTGCGGGACAGGCGAGGGTCAAGGGATGGGGGGAGGGGATGGGGGGGGGGAGGGGGGGGAGGGGATGAAAAGGTGAGGTAGTATGTTGAGGGAGGTAGGGGGGGGGGGGGACTTGTTGATGAGGAGTATGCTCACACTTGGCTGTGCCTTCTGGTATCCAAATGTGTCTCATTGTGTGCCTTTTGATGCCAGACCTTGGATCAGTCTTGGTGACCACAGTTCTTCCAGTGCTTCAGCTGTGCGTGCCTCACCCGGGGACCCTGCCCCTGGGGTCGGAAACAGAATCTAAGGTCTGTGCGTGACCGCCTTTCCGCCTTTTTGGGATCAACGTGCGCGTGCAGCAGTCTGGTTCTTTGGTACCAGCCGACGGTCTGTCTGCTGCGGCGCTGATCCTAGGATTTTAGCGTCTGCATTTAGCATGAAGCTTCAATGTATGGTGATGGGACTCTGCACCCATGCGTGTGCTGAATGGTGGGGGTCAGAGGAAGTAAAAAAAAAAAGGGAAGAGGATAGGTGAAGAAAGAAAGAAGAGAAGAAGAAGAAGAAGAAGAAGGAAGAAAGAAGAAAGAAGAAGAAGAAGACAGACAGACAGACAGGGAGGCTAAGCAAGAAGAAAGAAAAAAAAAGAAACTCCCCCGAAGGTGCTGGGAAAGACCCAGAGAAGCACTGTCTTCACCTGCCTTTAGAGCAGTCCTGTACCCCCTTGGAGGCCTGCGCTGTGTTGACGATGGGTACAGGCACGCGCAGGACACTTCATTAATGATATCAACGGGTCCTAACTGCTCCTGAACAGAGGTAAAATCAGACTAACAGGATGCAACTCATAACAGCCTTTAAAGTAGCATCCCCATGGGTGTAAGCAGCCCGTATTTCATGACTGCAGAGCCCACCGGCGAAAACACCACCCTCCAGCTGTCGAGCACACCCCACAGACTCAACCACACCCCTGCCCCACGGACAAACGAAGACAGTGCCACTCCCCAGACACAGCCAAGTTTTTGCCATACGGTCTTATGTGCCCTCAAGAGAGAATCCAAAGTTTGTAGTAGTCTGTCCCACTGTCAACAGAACTTTCCCTGTGGTCAGTGGGTCGTTTCCTCACCGTCACTGGACCTTTCGTCCAGGGTCCAGCCTATTTTTAAGGCCAAAGAAGAAAAAAGAAACCCCGAAAGGTGCTGGGTGAAGGACCCAGAGACAGACAGACAGGGAGGGCATAAAGTCGACTATTGCCCTGTTTTCATGCAAGCCTTTGTATGGTTAGCAGCCACTGGCTGCCAAAGATGTTTCCATTTATGTGTTTTACACGTTCGAAAGAAATGATTAAATGGCTTGCTTTTCCAGCAACAAAGAAAACAAAATTGATTTAGCTGGGAGTTTTCATGTGAAACATGCTGATTTTTTCAAATATTTTCAC
>JADBJO010009565.1:20000-24307 GCA_016801955.1 Conus betulinus | reverse complement strand
ATGAACAATAAACACTGGAATTTAAATTATAATAGCTTGAATAAGTAATCTTGATAGCAGCTTTTGAATGATGCCAAGGAATTCTTTGTTTTTAATGCCATCAGGGATTTCGTTCCATTGTTTACCTCCTGAATATATAAGAGAAGTCATATACAGATCAGTTCTAGGACGGGGAAGTTGTATTCTCTCTTTGTCTCGTAGTTTAGTCTTTCGGAGTTTTTTCGTAGAGATATGATGGAGCAAGTCCATAACTATTTTGTAGAAAAATACTGCTTTATTGAATTGGCATCTCAATTGAAACGGAAGAATATGTAATGTTTTGTAGTCATGAATTAGTAGGGAAGATGATTTTAGAAGTATAAGTTTGATAGAACGCCTGTATATGCTTTCTAAGGGTTTAAGACAGTTTTTTTACTAGCCATATCCCATATTGTAGATGCATAGTCGTCGAAATCTGGTTGTAAATATGCATGGAAAAATAATTTTCTAGTGTGTTGATCGAGAAAGTGTTTTATTCTGTTAAACTGAAATAATTTCCTAGAAAGTTTACCGTGAGTGCAGAAATGTGTACTGACCAGGAAAGATTGTTGTCAATTGTTAGACCAAGCAGTTTGTGAGAGTCAACCTCTTCTATAACACTGTCGTTTATTTTTATTTTGCTTAAGTCAGTTTTGAAGTTTTGGCGTTTTTTGTCTAGTAGTAATTATCATTAACTTAGATTTCTTAGGATGTAGAGCCATATGATTTAGTTTTCTCCATGTTTCCAGTTTTGTAAGGTCCTTTTGTATATCTGCAAGCACTGAGTCTGTGTTTTTGTTTTTATTATGCATTGTACAATCATCTGCAAATAGTTCACAGTCAGATGAGACGTTTAACGGAAGATCGTTTATATAGACAGAAAATAAAACTGGTCCTAGGACTGACCCTTGGGGGACACCATAGTTTAGAGGTTGAAAAGATGACTTTTTACAATCCTGGAAAACTAATTGTTGTCTGTTGGTTAGAAAGGATGAAATAGATTTATCGCATCTTGTGATAAACAATACAATTTCAGTTTTTTTATAAGGAGATTGTGGTCAATGGTATCAAATGCCTTAGCAAAGTCAACAAAAACTGCCCCAGTAACAAGGTCGTTATTAATATTTGTGTGCCATTGTTCTACTAGTTTGAGAGTGCAGTGTGACAAGAATGATTTTTTCTGAAGCCACTTTGGTTTGGATGATGAACAAATTATATTCATCAAAGTGGGATTGAATCGTTTCTTTAAATGCTTTTCTAATGGTTTAGATAGAACAGATAAAATTGATATGGGCCTGTAGTTTGAAGCATCATTTGGGTCACCAAATTTAAAGAGAGGAATACCTTGGCATCCTTAAAAGCTTGAGGAAAATGACATTTTTCAATACACAAAATTATAAATATAGGTTAAATGTTCTGCAATGATCGGTGCTGCCGTTTTAAGTATTTGATTGTCCAAATCATCCAATCCGCGAGATTTAGACTGACTTAAGGAGCATAATTCATGGTATACTTCATGCACACTTAGGAATTTAAACTTAAGGACAGATTTTACATTTTTCAACGCACAAAAATCTTTAAGTAACAGCAAATCATTCTGATGAGTGTAGTCTTCCTTGACAATCGAATCAGAAAACTGTTGAGAAGTGATTGTTCAATTCGTTGCTTGATAGGTTTGTAGATGGAGTGTTTGAAGATGCTTTGTTTTTTTTTCCTGATAGTTGATTTACTGCTTTCCATATAGATTTAGTGTTAGATTTAGAAGCGATTAATTCGCTAAAGTATTTCTTTTCAGCAGCTCTTTTCATTGAGTTTACTTTATTTCGCTGTTTCTTGAAGTTTTCATCCTTTCCTGTTTGCTGAAAGTAAATATTCACGGTTATTTCTAGCTGCGTTAATTTCTTCATTTAACCATGGAGGTTTGTCGATGAGTTTTACTCTTTTTTCGTTTTACATGGAGCATGCTTATTGAATATCGCAAGAAACGCATTATACCATGTATTCAGAGCTTCATCTGGGTACCTATGCTGATATACCTCTGAAAAGTTTGTGTTTCATTAGATCGAACAAAAAGAGATCTGGATTGAAATTTTTGTAACTTCTGTAAAATATATATTTATGGTAGGATCTAGGAATTTTCACGCCTTTCTTACACCCAGGTTAGGCAAAACTGGAAAGTGATCACTTAATCCAAAAATAGGTACAGATGTTTCTACAATATTAGAAGAATTTGTAACATAGATATGGTCAATCAATGTTTCTGTTTCCAATGTTTTGCGCGTAGGGGAATTTATTAGTTGGGTTAAGTTGTATGTATCAATAATCTTTTTCCACATGTTGTATGGTTTTAATAAGTCGATGTTGAAATCACCGAGTAGTATTATTTCACTGGAACCAGAGAGAGAGAGAGAGAGAGAGAGAGAGAGAGAGAGAGAGAGAGAGAGAGAGAGAGAGAGAGAGAGGTGATTTATCATTAAAAATCATTGAGATAAGACATATTCCAGACATTTCTATTCCTCACTGTTCCAGGACATGCACACATAAAACAGAAACACACCCACACTCCAGCATCTATACTTTCCCGCTTGCTCACAGACATACACACCCGCGCACATGCTTGTGTCACAGTGATCCATCGCCTCTTCTTGCACGCTGTGTTTGTTTAAAAGCGCAATGGATTTGAACACAAAGCTCTTTTTTTTGTGCGCATCAGCTTAGCTCTGGGAACACAAAATCGTCTGCCTGATGGAAGGAGCACAAACTGTCGTGCAAGCGTATGCCCACTGTCACTAACAATCGCACGAGCCTTGTTGACCGCACGCCTTTTATACAACTCACTCATACTCTCCTGTCTCTCACCAACAATCTTACCGCAGATGTTCACAACGCTATCCAAGAGTTTGCTGTTTTTCAAATTAAGATTTCCATACCAGCAAATGCATGAAAAAGTCAAGACAGACTGAATAAAACTCCTGTAAAATGTTTTAAGAATTTTTGGCTGGACATGCAGATTCCTCAATTTGCGTAGGAAATGCATTCTGATTTGGCATTTTTTGTATGCGGACCTGGTGTGTGTATTGAAAGTGAGCTTATTGTCTAATGTTGTGCCCAGATATTTGTATTCCTCTACCCGTTTCACTTTTTCTTCTCCATCAATGTAAAGATCAGGCACATAATTTTCCGCTTTCCTAAAATCTATGATCAACTCCTTGGTTTTTTTGACGTTAAGCTCAAGATAATTTTCTTTACACCAGGTGCTGAAAACGCTCAACTTCATCAAAATATGTTACGTCAGAATTGGAAAGGTCTACAAGGGCTGTATCATCTGAATATTTAATGACTGGTGTTTCTTCTGTACCAATGCAGTCGTTGGTGTACAGAGTAAAGAGGACAGGAGAAAGAACGGTACCTTGAGGGGAACCTGTGGAGCAAAAGAGGACAGATGACATGACAGATTGATAGCGCGCACTGGGATCTGGAGATGAGGAAATCTGTGATCCACAGGATAAGCCTGGTCTGACATTTAAGGATAAAAGTTTGTGCGCTAAGAGATGAGGCTGGATGGTGTTAAAAGCTGATGAAAAAATCATCAATAAAAAGAATACGAACAAAAGAATCTGTTTTCTCCAGGTGAGTGTAAGCGTTGTGTAAAAGTGTGAGAGTGGCATCGTCTGTGCATCTGTTGCGTTTGTATGCAAACTGATAAGGATCTTGATGACTGACTGTGTCAGTGAGGAGGTGACTGAGTATTGCTCTTTCGAAACACTTCATCACAATGGATGTTAGAGCGACTGGGCGGTAGTCATTGAGGGAAGATGGTTTTAGACTTTTTTGGTATAGGACAGATCACTGAGGCTTTCCAGAGAGAAGGGACAGTTGAAGTTTTAATAGACCAATTGAATAGTCTACTGAAGATATGACAGAGTTGAGATCCACAGTTCTTGAGTAATACACTACTAATATTGTCTGGGGGGTCCATGACAAACTAATCATATTGAAAACAAAGTAACAAACATAGATAAACATCAATCAGTTGAAAGCTTGAAATACAAGCAAAATAGACCAGTATTTCGACAATCCAGTTTAATATTTATTCACAGAAGTAAATATGTAAATACAATAACCAAAATATCTTACCACTTCCTGTAGCATTCATTTTTCATTTGAACGTCGTAAATTCTAGTTGATTATAATCTCTGCTCGTATTTTCAATGCCTCTTCAATATATCTGGCAAGTGATTTCACTGAATTATCGCCAAAATTCAGTTTTAAAGCTCCGAATATGTCCT
>JADBJO010009565.1:5000-15000 GCA_016801955.1 Conus betulinus | reverse complement strand
AATAATGATGGGGAAAGAATAGAAATAAAAGAAGAGGAAAATGAGAAGGAGGAGATGCAAGATGCGGTAGAAACCGAAGGAGGAGGAAGAGGAGGGGAAATTATTTGAGGGTATCAAAGAAAAAAATGAACAAAGGGAGGAGTAGGAGGAGGCTTAGGAGAAGGAGGAGCAGCAGAGGAGAGAAGAAGAAGAAGAAGAGAAGAAGAAGAAGAGGAAGACGAAGAAGAGAAGAAGAAGACGAAAGACGAAGAAGAAGAAGAAGAAGAGGAAGAGGAAGACGAAGAAGAAGAAGAAGAAGAAAAAAAATAGCGGTGATGATAATAATGACGATGATGACGATGGCGCAAAAGAACAATAACGAGATGATGATGACAACGACGACGACGGCGACGACGACGATGATGATGATGACGAAAATGACGACGTAATCGGTTGTGACGGAAAATAAAGATGACAAGAGCCCTCATCAGAGTTCCAAGGCAGGATGGAGGATGATCATCACGGTTGTCAAAACATCTCATCCACACTTTGCTTTTATCTTGTGTTTTGCCTTTGCCTAAGAGAGCTATGCCTGGAGTACCGTTCGGAGATAATTACCGCGGAGCCATTATTTCTCATTGGGAGTTTTATTATGATTGATGAAGGTGCTGGTGATGGTAATGGTGTAGAAGATGGCAGTCGAGGCCTTTTGGTCTGTAGGTGCGTCCGCGTACACATACACACACATACACACACAAACACACACACATACGCACACACACACACGCGCGCGCGCGCGCACGCGCGCGCGCACACACACACACACACACACACACACATACACACACACATATATATATATATATATATATATATATGTACATATATGTAACAAATCAGTAGTGGGAGAAAACAAGCACAGGCTAACTATTCTTTCGTCATTACATTAATGACTTGGCAAAGATTAGAAATTAAAAGGGGGGGGGGGGGGGGGGGGGGGGGGGGGGGGGGGGGGGGGGGGGGGGGGAGGAAGAAATAAAATGAGAATGAACAGCCAAGGAAATACGAACGCAAAACCCTTCACTAACGGCAGCAGAGGACCATTGTAACCGGTCTTGTAGGCAGAACCATGCAATGATTCATATCGCCTGCTCCGAGGCCTTTCGTTCGCTGGATCAGACTTGTCAGGGAGGCACGACACCTCCTCCCTTATCCCATCTCTACCTGTCCCCTATATCCATCTCTACCTATCCCCTTATCCAATCACAAAATGTCCCCTTATCCCATTTCTACCTGTCTCCTTATCTCATCTCTACCTGTCCCCTTATTCCATGTCTACCTGTCCCCTTATTCCATCTTTACATCCTCCCTTATCCCATCTCTACCTGTCCCTTATCCCATCTGTACCCTGTCCCCTTATCCCATCTCTACCTCCCCCTTATCCCATCTCTACCTGTCCCTTATCCCATCTCTACCTGTCCCCTTATCCCATCTCTACCTGTCCCTTATCCCATCTCTACCTGTCCCCATCTCTACCTGTCCCCTTATCTCTACCTCTCTACCATCTCTCCTGTCCCCTTATCCCATCTTATCCCATCTCTACCTCCCTCCTTATCCCATCTCTTATCCCATCTCTACCTGTCCCCTTATCCCATCTCTACCTCCTCCTCTTTATCCCATCTCTACCTGTCCCCTTATCCCATCTCTACCTCCTCTCTTATCCCATCTCTACCTGTCCCTTATCCCATCTCTACCTGTCCCCTTATCCTATTATCTACCTCCTCTCTTATCCCATCTCTACCTGTCCCTTATCCCATCTCTACCTGTCCCCCCTTATCCCATCTCTACCTGTCCCTTATCCCATCTCTACCTGTCCCCTTATCCCATCTCTATCCTTATCCCATCTCTACCTCCTCCCTTATCCCATCTCTACCTCCTCTCTTATCCCATCTCTACTCCTCTTTATCCCATCTCTACCTGTCCCCTTATCCCATCTCTACCTGTCCCCTTATCCCATCTCTACCTGTCCCCTTATCCCATCTCTACCTGTCCCCTTATCCCATCTCTACCTCCTCTCTTATCCCATCTCTACCTCCTCCCCATTATCCCATCTCTACCTCCCCTTATCCCATCTCTACCTGTCCCTTTATCCCATCTCTACCCCTCCCCTTATCCATCTCTACCTGTCCCCTTATCCCATCTCTACCTCCTCTCTTATCCCATCTCTACCTCTACTGTCCCCTTATCCCATCTCTACCTGTCCCCTTATCCCATCTCTACCCTCCTCTCCCATATCCCATCTCCCCTTATATCCCATCTCTACCTGTCCCCTTATCCCATCTCTACCTGTCCCCCCTTATCCATCTCTATCTCCTGTCCCCTTATCCCATCTCTACCTGTCCTTATCCCATCTCTACCTCCTCCCCCATCTTATCCCATCTCTACCTGTCCCTTTATCCCATCTCTACCTGTCCCCTTATCCCATCTCTACCTGTCCTCTCTTATCCCATCTCTACCTGTCTCTTTTATCCCATCTCTACCTCCCCTATCCCATCTCTACCTCCTCCCTTATCCCATCTCTACCTCCCCTTATCCCATCTCTACCTGTCCCCTTCTCCCATCTCTACTCCCATCTCTACCTGTCCCCTCCTACCTGTGCCCCTTATCCCATCTCTACCTGTCCCCTTATCCTTATCCCCTCTCTACCTCTCTCCTCTTATCCCATCTCTACCTGTCCCCTTATCCCATCTCTACCTGTCCCCTTATCCCATCTCTACCTGTCCCCCTATCCCATCTCTACCTGTCCTCCTTCTCCCCATCTCTACCCTCCTCCCTTATCCCATCTCTACCTGTCCCCTTATCCCATCTCTACCTGTCCCCCTTATCCCATCTCTACCTGTCCCCTTATCCCATCTCTACCTGTGCCCTTATCCCATCTCTACCTGTCCCCTTATCCCATCTCTACCTGTCCCCTTATCCCATCTCTACCTGTCCCCTTATCCCATCTCTACCTGTCCCCTTATCCCATCTCTACCTGTCCCCTTATCCCATCTCTACCTGTCCCTTATCCCATCTCTACCTGTCCCCTTATCCCATCTCTACCTCCTCCCTTATCCCATCTCTACCTGTCCCCTTATCCCATCTCTACTACCCCCTCTCCATCTTATCCCATCCCTTCCTTATCCCATCTCTACCTGTCTCCTTATCCCATCTCTACCTGTCCCTTATCCCATCTCTACCTGTCCTTATCCCATACCTCTACCTTATCCCATCTCTACCTACCTGTCCCCATTATCCCATCTCTACCTGTCCCCTTATCCCATCTCTACCTCCTACCTCCTCCCTTATCCCATCTCTAACTGTCCCCTTATCCCATCTCTACCTCCTCCCTTATCCCATCTCTACCTGTCCCCGTTATCCCATCTCTACCTGTCCCCTTATCCCATCTCTACCTCCTCCCCTTATCCCATCTCTACCTCCTCCCTTATCCCATCTCTACCTGTCCCCTTATCCCATCTCTACCTGTCCCCCTTATCCATCTCTACCTGTCCCCTTATCCCATCTCTACCTGTCCCCTCCCCTCTTATCCCATCTCTCTACCTGTCCCCCCTTATCCCATCTCTACCTGTCCCCCTTATCCCATCTCTACCTGTCCCCTTATCCCATCTCTACCCCCCATCTGTACCTGTCCCCTTATCCCATCTCTACCTGTCCCCTTATCCCATCTCTACCTGTCCCCTTATCCCATCTCTACCTGTCCCCTTATCCCATCTCTACCTGTCCCCTTATCCCATCTCTATCCCTGTCCCTTATTATCCCATCTCTACCTGTCCCCTTATCCCATCTCTACCTGTCCCCTTATCCCATCTCTACCTGTCCTCTCTTATCCTTTATCCCATCTCTACCTGTCTCCTTATCCCATTTCTACCTGTCCCTTTATTCCATCTCTACCTGTCCCCCTATCCCTATCTCTACCTCCCCCCCCTTATCCCATCTCTATCCTCCTCCCTTTTCCCACCTATACTTTTCTCCTGATTCCATTTCTACCTGTCTATTCGTCCAATCTCTCCTTCTCTCCTCATCCCATCTCTCCATCTCTCCGTATCCCATATCTGTCTCTCCCCTTATTTATTTCTGCCTCTGTTCTTATTCCATCATCGATTCTCCCTTTATTCTGTATCTACCCTGCTCCGTGTTTTATCTCCAGCCCCCTCCCCGTGTTCCATCTCTATCTCCACTGTTGACGCATCTACACGATTCATCTTATCCCATCCCTTCAGCTCCACTTATTTCGTCCCACTGTCCCCTCTAAAAGGTAAGGGGAGAGGTACTCGGGGAAGAGAAGAGGAAAAGAGATGCAAGATGGGCTAAGGTAAAAAATAGGACAAGATGAAAGGAAGGCATAGGTTAAAGTCAGAGGTAGAGATGGGGAAAAAGAGAGATACAGATAGGACAAGGGAGCATGAGAGATAGGATAAGAGGTGACGTAGAGATGGGACGGGGTAGAGAGGTAGAGTGAGGGTAAATCTTGTCCATGAGACTTTGTTCTCATTTCTTGGCTTGTTTATGTATTTATTCATTTATCTCCTTGTCCAGCTACAACCTCTCCACCTAACCCATGGCTTACCAATGTCAGGTAACGTGTATGGACTCGTCTGCGCGGGACATTTGCTCCTTTATGAGACTGAAGTCTGCACTATACTCTTCACCTCTTTTCTCCCATAATGTCGCCCTCTCTTTGTGACCAAACCATCGGAATCCACTTTCGAGATGTTTATCAAAAACCACTGCTGTAAAGAGGACTTCCAGTGGTGACCAATCAGACATCAGCATAAGCATATAAAGAGAAATAAGCAAGCAAGCCACTATACTCTTCCTGTCGACAGGTGCCACGTGGACAGCACAACCTTTTGCATGTCACGAATGTGACAATCAACAATGATTATAATTCGAATGATGATCAGTGATGTTGCAGACAACACTGATTTTAACTGAGCCTTTCGTGAGGGTTGTTGCGAGCAACACCGAATAAACACAATTGATAACTTTTATCATATCATCGGTATTGAACTATTGAACAACTGAACTGAACGATGTTGCAGACAGCAATGATTATAATGAAGTATTTGTCACAGGTGCGTGCACACAACAGCGATGATTTTACAGGAAAGATTTAGTCACGTGTGTTGCAGGTTCCAGGACCAGGGACCGGGGTAGAAAGCATAACGATGACGTGGCCTTTCTTTTCGGGATCAATTCCACCATCGCCGCCAGAGGTCAAGTGAATGACTTTGACCTTCGACTGGGTGATGACTTCCGTCAGCTGGTCATCAACTTCATCAAAAAACTGGGTCGGTTTGAGTGTGTGTGTGTGTATGTGTGTGTGTGTGTGTGTGTGTGTGTGTGTGTGTGTGTGTGTGTGTGTGTGTGTGTGTGTGTGTGTGCGTGCGTGCGTGCGTGCGTGTGTCACACACACACACACACACACACACACACACACACACACACACACACACACACACACACACACACACACACAGAGTTTGTGTGTGCATTCGTTTGTTTACGGATTAAAAAAGATAGAGAGAGAGAGAGAGAGAGAGAGAGAGAGAGGAGAGAGAGAGAGAGAGAGAGAGAGGAGAGACAGACAGACAGAGAGACAGACAGACAGACAGACACATACACACAAACACCACACACAATGTAAGCGAGCGAGCAAACGAGAGAGAGAGAGAGAGAGAGAGAGAGAGAGAGAGAGAGAGAGAGAGAGAGAGAAAACGAACACTGAACACAGTACACTGGACATGTTTAATGTCGTCAGCTGCACTGCCTGTGTGATATGTGAATGCAAAATAAAAGAATAATAACGAAAACGCAAATCCATACATACAACAGCAGAAAAGTTTGAAATTCAAACATATCACGACCATCCAGTAATGTGTTTCTTTAGAACTCCGAATGCATAAATAACACACACACACACACACACACACACACACACACACACACACACACACACACACACACACACACACACACACACATCTACACCAATGAAGATGAACTGCTTTGCTGTCTTTGCAAAGCTTTCCATCATCTTCCCTTTCATTCTTTGGACACTTTCAGGTAGTCCTTGCATTACTCTTGTCTTTCTTTCAGCCTTGCATTCACTGCACTCTGTTCTTCCTTTTCCATCCATCTGAATCATACAGATAGTAGCTCTACAAAATGCACGTGAAAATGTATTGACAAAGGCACTATAATCAACAGTTAACAAATTAAAAGCATTCTGTAAATAGCATTCTTTAAACACTATCGACTTCATCCATAGAGAACTGTCTGTTCTCTTCGACCACCCGATCCCATCTAAAATGAGTTATGTTATTCTTTGCCGAATTCATTTCTCCACTTCAGCTCCACTGGTTAATTGGCAGGAGTATATTGTCTCAAATACATCATGAGAGAGAGAGAGAGAGAGAGAGAGAGAGAGAGAGAGGAGAGAGAGAGAGAGAGAGAGAGAGAGAGAGATACAAATGGCATGTTTATAAGCGCTTAAGAATGGTACCGAACGAAAGTTTGACGATTTATCCCGTACTGTTGTGAGTCAGAGCGAACACCGGAGGCAGACTACAGAGCGTCATACTCATGCTTCTTGACCGCCTGCCACCCCCATCTCCACCCAATCCTATGAAACGAAGTTCTATTTTACAGAGGGAGGAAGACAAATATCTCGTCTCCTTTTCCCCCCACTCGCCTTTGACGGAGTCACGTTCGCTCGTGCAGTTCGCCAACTACTGCGGGGGTTCTCCAGTCACCGCGCACCGCGAGAGAACTGTTCAGTTAGCTGGGTTGCCCTTGCAGGTAACCACGTATACCAGCATGTTGTTGTCCGCTGTTGAGCAGGGTCGCCCCATTGCCTGAACGTAGCCTCAGCCCGCGCTCTCACTGCCATGTGTGTGCTTCAGACTTGACATTTTGTCACTATCAGCGACAAAGCGTGGCGAACAGGCGGCCGACCTGTGAACCTAGGCATATAGTCAATCCAATCAACAGGATGTGATGAGTGCCTTCGGTATGCGCGATGAGGCTCCAATTAGCAAAATGCGAAGATACTTCTCTACTCTCCCCTCGTGATCTGTGTTTTACTTGCACGAACCTTTCCAATGGTCAGACGGCCGTTCCTCGTCTTCAGGGATGGAAGATCAGGCCACGGGAGGAGGGAGTAAGTTTTAAACCAATGCTGGGGTCCTTTCGTCGTCGTCGTCGTCGTCTTCGTCATCATCATCATCTCGTGTTGCCGTCGTCGTCATCATCATCATCATCATCATCGTCGTCCTCTTCGTCGTCGTCGTCGTCGATGTCGTTGGGCATCATCATCGTCGTCGTCTTCGTCGTCGTCCTCGTCGTCGTCGTCGTTGTCAACATCATCATCATCACTATCACCATCATCATCACCATCAACGCTGTCATCGTTGGCATTGTCATTATTATCATCATCGTCGTCGTTGACATCGTCGCCTTCATCGTTATCGTCAGTGACAGAAAGTCGTCCGGCCTACTATGTAGAATTCTGTGGCTGTCAGTCAGGGACTTGCACAGCCACATGGTAGAGGTGCTGCATCCCATCCAGTCCTCCACGTTGGCCTTCTGTGAATTTTTCCTTCTACTTCTTAGACCGTCCGCCCTGTAGCTGCCACAGAATCGCAGAGGGAAATGTAACGATCAATATAATTTGATGGTCTCTCCGGGAGAAAAGAGGTATAGAAACTATCCAAACGACTGAGCAAGACCAGAAGTAACGACAGGAAAGACGTTCAGAAGTCGGAAATTATGGTTATCACTACAGTGGGATTGGCTTGTGAGGGAAGGATGGTGTGTGTAAGGCGGGGAGAGGGATTGGAGGTGTGTGTGTGTGTGTGTGTGTGCAAAGGGGGTGGGGGGTGGGGTGATGGTACTTTGTCACCTCTGTGCAGTTCTTGGCAGAGGGAAAGAAATCAAAGTTCCCTTGTAAGTCCGCGATGTGCCTGAAAAAGAGAAGGCATTTTCTTACAACATGAGGATAACGCAGATTCTCGTTTAAAGATGACAAATTTCAAGATTTTGTTCTAGCAACATCCTCATGGGAGTTTATGATGACAACAGGAAAAGGTAGCAACAGTCATGAAAATAACACAATATATGCAAGACTGTGCTGTCGTGGATGAAAAGTGGCATCAGTGAAATATTCTCTCTGACATAGAAAAAAATTAACGTACGTCAAAGAAAGAGAGCAAGCACACAGACACACACACACGCGAGCGCGCGCGCGCGCACAGCACGCACGCACACGCACGCACACACACACACACACACACACATATACACAACACACGTATACACAACAGACACACCCATACATCTCTCTCTCTCACTCTCACTCCCACTCTCTCTCTCTTGTCTCTGTCTCTGTCTGTCTGTCTGTCTCTCTCTCTCTCTCTCTCTCTCTCTCTTTACCTAAGTAACGATCTGTCTGTCTATCCGTCTCTCTTGTCTCTGTGTGCCTGTCTCTTTAGCTCTCTCTCTCTCTCTCTCTCTGTCTCTCTCTCTCTCTCTCTCTCTCTCTCTCTCTCTCTCTCTCTCTCTCCATACGTATATGTGTAAGTATACTCCAAACGTCCACGAGCTCACTCGCTCACGCAGACACAACCCAGGACACACACACAGATAATATTAATGATGATAAAAACATGATAATAAATAACGACCTCGATGGGCTGGTTTTCCTTTTTCTTCCTGTTTACTTCCAGAACTCTCTGCAGGGGGCCATCCATCGACCCAGGATCATGCCAAGCATTTCTGAAGAGCAGTTTCCGCCCCAGTCACACCGGCACACGGTGTAAACTCCCTTCACCCCACCCCCTTTTTTTTTCTTTTCTTTCAGAGCCCCTCCACCCCCACTCCCCCCATCCCAACCCTTTTCCTCCCTTCCACCTCCACTGCATCCTATCTCCCTCTCACGTCCGTCCCGATTTTGAAAGACAGACAAATAAGAAAGAAATTACACACGCCTAGAAAGCGTTATTGCAAAAAGAAAAAAAAAAAAAAAGAAAAAAGAAAGAAAAAAAAGGAAAGGGGAAACGCTGAAAGAAAATTATATCAATGCATAATGATTTAAATATATAACAACAAAAACACGTGTATATCTTTCCCGATTTTTTCCCCCTCACCACTCCGGACTTCCTCATAGAAATGGGATATTTTTGTAGATAGTGTCAGTTTCATCAAGGGGGGGTGTCACTGCGTGCGGTCTAGTTCGTATACGCTACACCACATCTGCTAAGTTTCGAGACTACAATACGCATGGTTTATAGTTGATGGATAATGATGAAGTAATGACTAAGAGGAGAAAATTCAGAAGAGGTTCTCGTGGCGAACACTAAGCGGATGTCTGACTGGCAGACAGATAGACAGACAAATAGAGAGATAGATAGACAGAGAGATTGATATACAGATAGATAGACAGACAGATTGAATAGATAAGATAGACAGGACAGATGTAAAATAGGCAGATAGACAAACAGATAGAGAGATAGATGCACATATAATGAGACATATATATATATATATATATATATATATATATATATATATATATATATATATATAGAGAGAGAGAGAGAGAGAGAGAGAGAGAGAGAGAGCGACGTAGTGCATTCTATTACTAGGCGAAATAATGATTTAAGAAAGGTTAGGTAAGGTAAGGTAACGTTGCTTATAGCCCAGCCGACCGCAAAACGACCATATCAGGACTGTCACCGCGTTGAAGTCAACTCACAAGTCATTCGTTCACACAACTCTTAAAAATACATCTTCTAAAAACCCACCCGAAATTTGTTAACAATCTTTCCACTATAAAACTCTCAGATCCGATGGAAAATGTTAATCTCTTTCAAGAATTCAAAGGTCACATCAGGTTGGAACATCTCTGAACGAGGTTTTCAATGGAATCTGCTGTAAAATGTTTGTGTTCTCATGCACATCA
>JADBJO010009564.1:78838-82202 GCA_016801955.1 Conus betulinus | reverse complement strand
GCCCAAGGTGCTTGATCATTTTGTTGCAGACTCCATCTTTGCCTGGGGATTTCTCGTTTTTGAGTTTTCTGATAGCATCGTTGAGGCTCTGCCATAGTGAAATCTGATGTCAAAGGTGCAGTGTAGTTTGATTACTGCCGTGTTTTCTTGAAGTTAAGTACTGTTTTACTTCTTATCTTCTTTGGGTGGGTACCCTTATTTTACTTTCCTCCTCAAAGACACTAGCAAGGAGGTTTGCAGCTCTTTTCCCCCGCATGGAACCCATCATCCTCTACCAGTACGGTGAGGCAGGTACTTGTGAGTTTCATCGTTCAATGCCTTGGTCAGTTTCCAAAGCTTCCCGGTGCTGTTTTCCAGGCTGAGTGCTGAAGTTGTTTCATGCCAGCACTGTTGGATTTCTTTTGTCTTGGTACTGTTGAATTCTTCTTTCAATTCATTGTGCCTAGCTAATGTTTGTGTACAACGGGTTTTGCTCCATTGCTTCTCTGGCTTCTGATAGCTGTAGGTGAAGGCTGGCCAGGCTTTGGGACCAGTATGGCTTGTAGTTCTTTCTGGAGCCACATGGAATGGACCCCCTTTGCCGCCTCTAGAATGGCTGCTGTAACCAACTTTACATTTCTGTTTATGTCTCCTGTGAGGGTGATGTTGGAAAAGTCTTCTGCAAGGAGCTGGAATTTGTTCCAATCTGCTTTTTGAAAGTTCTCAAAACCAGCAGTTTCGCTGAAGAAGTCGGCAGGATTGCTGACGAAAGCTATGCACACAGTGAGTAGTCTTCTTTAACTGAGTGACCTGTTTAGTCTGGTGGCCATTATGCTTTTTTGAAGTTCCAGCTTCCCCCTTTCCTGATGTATTCTGTAGGGTTGTTGTGTCAGCAACAAGTAGGGTGATGGGCAGATGGTCGCCTCTACCTAGTTGATTGTTGACAACTCTACCAGTCCGCTTCTGAACGACCTCTGTAGCTAGGGCAAGGTCTGGAGTGGATGTTGTCCTCCAGGCTTGGGAGTAGTAGTATGATGATTGGTCTTCAGGTTTGTTGACCAGCACTAGGTGGTTGTCCATCATCCAGTCCTGGATTTCCTCCCCTCTGGTATCAGTGGAGTCGTATCCCCCACGCAGGCGAGTGCGCGTGACCGTTGAAGCCACCAACGATGAGGTGTTTCTCTTTTGATAGCTGGAGGGTATGGAGGTTCAGCTTGCGTTTTGAAGAGCTGTAGCAGTTTGTGATGAGGTGTCTTTACCTTGGAGGAGAATCTTGATGGTGATAAAGTTAAAATCTTCATCTGTTGACTGGGCCACCAGGGCCATTGGGATGCCATGCGTGACGAGGGTTAGAACACCTCCTCCTTTGTCTGTGTCTGTCTGTCTCTGCAGTAACTCTCCACATCCTCTAACGAAGAAACGGTTGTTTTCTGGTAGCTGGGTCTCCTGGATGCAGATTACATCGATTTGGTTGGTTTGAGGAAAATCTGCAGCTCTGTTTCTTTTTTTCTGCCGGATGCTTTCAGCGTTCCACTGCACCACCCTTAAAGGGGCTGTTGCAGGGAAAGAGGGTGACCAGTCACTCTACTCTACCTTCCTCCTGGGTCCCAAGTCGACAGAGCCACCGGTCGCTGATACTTACCAAAGGCGCCTGTTTTGGGGAATATATCAATTTCACGTTATAGAATCGAGACATACAATTCAAAGTTATTACGAAAAGCAATTATTTCAACACAAAATGGTTACAGCATCAAATCCTAACACCCTTGTTCCTTTTATTGCATTTACTTTGTCTGATGTGCCTAAACAAGTCACACTTTACAAACATAATTCTTCGGTATTTTGATCTAAGTGATCAATATTACGAGCATGAAAGTCTGTTTTTCATATGACAAATTCTGATTTTAGTCGCCAGGCTTTGTTCGTTTAATCGATTTCTTATGTTGTTTGATCTTATTTAAAAACCTAAAAAGAATGAGGATTCCGTCATTTTGCTTTATAAATGTATGTATAATACGCTATGTGTGTATGACCTCCCTTACTCCCTCCTTTCCCTCTTCATTTTTTTTTCAAATAGTGCTAGTTTAGTTAAGCCGTTATGTGCTGTTCATTAATTAAAGCACCAACAGGGAGAAAAATGTCTCTTGAATAAAATCGTTTGTGGTTGAATGGTGTTGAAAAGCTGAATGACGCGTTTTGCTTTGTTTTGTTATACAGAGTCACCTGTCGAACTAACCAGGTGATCATCATTCAAAGAATGACCTGAATCCCCTGGGTAAGGGCACTGAACTGCATCACATTACTTTAAAAACAAAACCCTTGGCAGGCGTGTTTGTGAAGTGAATATAACTTAGTATAATGTATTCTGGTTTATTGTTGTTTCTGTGTTTTTGGATGAAACACGATTTTGCAAGTACGAGAACAAAAAACACATTTTTGAATGCGCAACAAACGCTTGATCGTAAATTGAAGGACTTGACTGCGAATAACGACAGCTATCTGAGACTGTCAGCCAGTCAGTTAGCACAGTGCACACGGGAGAACGCAACGCTGCAGCAGAAGTGCATGAGCTGACCATTGTGTATTCTCAGCATCAAACGGACATAATGGAACCAGCAGTGTACAACGGTACCATGTCCAGTGTAGTTGCTGGTTCAACGTCTCCACCTCTGAGGGTCACAAGATACAGATCCAGTTTCCTGCAGCAGACGACGTGTTCCCAGGAAAACTACTTTCCTGTCTCTGATCATTCAGTCAAACGACACATCAGAGTTCCAGGACAGGAGGACTGGCTGTGAACACCTGAGGTCCCCTCTCCTGGTGGACTGGGTCAGCAGACGACACTTTGTCTCCTCTTCGCTATCGAGGTGCATGACCTCCGTATGAACTACACCATCAAGGTCAAGGTCTCCATTATGCCCTCATATACAGATGCAGGAATGCAAAAACCATCTATCTTCAAAAATGGGTAAGACATACTGATACTTGAGATATTGGGTGTTTGAGGCCTTTTTACAAGGCCTGTTCACCACTCCTGTTCCAAAAACTAGACTTGCGTGCGTGGCATGGCAAAAGCAGTCTAGTTGTAACAGTGGGGTCAAATTTGTTTGGCAGACTTTCCCAATGGGCATCCAGTCTTCTTTTAAAAGCACTAATGCTCGGGGGCCGTCACCACATTATCTGGAAGACTGTTCTATGTGGACACCACTCGCTGCGCGAAGAAGTTGGAACGTATGTTTAGTGTGCAATGTCTTTTCTCTAGTTTTAGTCTCTATCTTGGCGGAGCTGGAGTTGTGGTCTGCTCTGTGTCATATAAGCCCTGCACAAACTTAAAAAGTGTCGATCATGTCGCCTCCTTTCTGTGGTGTTCCAAGCTTGTCAGTTA
>JADBJO010009564.1:63838-73838 GCA_016801955.1 Conus betulinus | reverse complement strand
CGTAGAATTTGGGCAAGGGATTTGTAGGCTAATCCATTTAGGATGTCATAAATCAGCTCAGATTTCAGGTAAGAAGTGGACCAGACCCTGAGTGCAGTGGCAGAGGAAGCTGAAAAGAGTTCCAGCTGGATCTTGTACACCAGGAACAAGCATGAACTCCATAGGACTTACATTTTCCACATTAGAGCAGGTGTCCAATGGCAGTATATGTAAGACATTCGTCTATGAAGACACGCATTGAAACATCCACTCTGTCAAAAGTTGTCGAGTTGAAATCCCGGTAGTGCCAGGGAAGAAACGGTCGGCAGCAGCATAAGGTCGTCTAGGAGTGAAAGATCAGAATGCGGCCATGCTTCCTTATGTCATGTGATGTAGCCTCACATCAAGGCATGTGACGTTCCATCACATGTAGTCTAGTGATATGAATCATTTCCCCCATGCCACAACTAAAAAAGAAGAAATATTCATGTGGCTTGACTAGTGTAGCAGGCGTCCCCAATAATTGTGAGGATTGTTCAATCAGATGAACACAATGGTGGTCATTGGGTGAAAGTGACCACTGAGAGGTAGTTTCATGTGTTGAATTGGTAAGCAGGTTACTTACACGAACCTTATTCGTGTTTCAGCCCTTCACCCTTCACCCCCGTCAGCTATTCCTCCTCTGAGACGGGTGGTTAACGATGGCCATGGTGTGGGAAACACACTGGTAGTTCAGCCCCAGCAATTAAAGACTCCAGGTAGAGGAGTTGGATCTCATCATTTCCCCAGTGACAGGAGAATTCAAGAAGACGGAACGTTTTCTGATGCAGACAAGGCATCATGACAGTATGAAGCAAGTCTTATCTGATGATGCATCATGATTAAAGGAAATTTTTTGTTATCCTGGTCTGGATCTTGGGCCAGTGTTATGTGAAGGCCATGATTTTATATTTTTGAAGATTGTGGGTATTCTTTCTTCGGCAAGAAGGAGGAATTTTGTAAGGATTTATTGATTTCAATTTGTAACTGATTATCTCTCAGTGTGAAGAGAAAGACAGATACATGTATAGAATCTTTTCATTAATTGTTCGATTCATTTAGTAAAGTGTTTTCCCCTGAGGAGAGGGGGGGGGGGGGAGAAAAAACATTGGTAGTGCGCCTTTTTGGTTGATTGGAGAGATTGCGTGTGCGTATGGAGTAAATGCTGTCATGAATGCGTGTGTGCAAAAGTGACAAGTGTGACAGTGGTGACCTCAACGTAGCTGCCGTTGTTTTTTGTCCCCCCAGGAAAAAGAAAAAAAAAGAAAAAGAAAGATTTCTATTTGTGCCCTCGGGTTCTGGAAATGAGGGAATATATTTTCATTGAAAAAAAGAAAGATGATTTTGATTTGTACCCTCAAGGGTTGAGGGAAAAAAAAAAGAAATTAGTTCAATTATTTTTTGTGTATAATATTTGCATTTTTTTCTATTTGTATGTGTGTTTCAGGTGGTTGAGATTTGTTTTGGTTGCTCAACTCTGTGTTAAGTTTTGTTTTTTTTTAAATTTTTTTTTATAGGATTTCTTTTTGATGCTTCCCCACCTCAGGACCGATAGCCTCAACCTCCTCTTGCTCGTACCTGGCAACAAGGGGGCAGGGCGTTGAGGAGTCGTTGTCCTTCCCCTAGAGCATTAGAATTTGTTTTGTCCCCTTCCCCAGGACTGATAGCCCCAACCTCTTCCTGCTCTGATTTAGCAGGGGGACATGGCGTTGGGGAGTCGGCAGTCCTTTCTCATAAATATCTATTTCTCTTCCTTTCCTATAGTTTCATTTTTGATTTTTCCCCTTACCCCTCTGAGTGTGGGATCAACTTCACCTCCATCACTCAACTAGTGTAGGTGGTGGAGTTGATTACCGCTCAACCCTAATAACATCTTTTTTCTTTTGATTATCAATTTTTCTTTTGTGTGTGTGTGTGTGTGTGTGTGTGTGTGTGTGTGTGTGTGATATTTTCTTTGCGTTTGGGTGAATGTGCATTTATTCATTGATTGTTTATTATTTTGTATTATTACTGTAATGTTGTGTATATTGTGCATAATTTTTTTCTCCCTGTATCCCGTTTCACCAGTTTCGCCGGGGGAGACAGTGACCACTAGGGTGCTATCTGAGAGAGTTTCTTTTGCTTTTCTTGATTTCATCTCACTCTTCCGGACCTGTGTACCCTTTCATTTCCTTTTCACCCCCTTTTTCAAAACCTCTAAACCTTCTCTTCAATAAGCTCCTGTCTAGTTTTCTTTTCAACATTTTCATCTTATAGGTAGGATTTCTACTGGTTTGTGCTTCCCCCCCTCCTTTTTTAATTGTTTTGTGATTCCATTTGTTTTGTAAATCCATTTTTTTCATTTATCGTAAAAGGCGATACATTTGTTTTGTGAATTCATTTGAAATAAAGTAAGAAGAAGATGACAACAAGAACATTTAAGAACTAAAACTTTATAAAGAATTTATTTCCAGAAAAAAAAAAAAACTTTAGTATTGTGTATTTTTTTTTCTTTTCTTGGGAAAAAGAAACAGATTAGAATTGAACTTCATTTTTTTTTTAAATTCCAAATTGATAGCTGTTTTCGAAAACAAAATACTTTTGGAACAATACATTCCTTGGGTTTCATATCTATCTTGTTTTAGTAGTAATTTTCTGTTTACGCCGGAAATTGAATTCTTTATTTGTATATATTTTAGTAAGTGTGTTTTTGTGAAACATATACACCATCATATATCGCCTTATTTTTATTCATACTTAGAAATTGTTTTGTGTTTATATCTGTTGACAGTTCATTAAGGATGATTTTGATAAATATGTTCAACAAGCGTAACGCTTAGGTTTTGATGGAGAAAAACTTACCAGCTATGTGCAACAATGCATAGATAGGGCAGACAAGCTACGAGAGACAGAAAATTACCAGGTATGTTCATTATGGGTCACGGATAATGCCCGATGTTTAGTTTTGCCGTTATAGCCTTTACCTATGGCTGTAACAGCCTGTAACAGTTTTTTCTTCTTTATGGAATATATCCGAAAGTACTAGGCAGATCTTTGTGAAAATTAGCAGGTATGTTAACTATGGGTTACGGATGATGCCCGATGTTTCAGTTTACCGTTATAACTGTTACGAACGGCTGTGTAATGGCCCATAACTGTTTTTTTCTTTTTTTATGAAATGTCTCAGAAAGTACTTGACCAATCTTTGTGAAAATTAGCAGGTATGTTCATTATGGGTCATGGATCATGCCCGACGTTTTAGTTTACCATTATGGCCGTTACTTACAGCTATAACAACCAATTACAGTTTTTCTTTTTATGGATATCTCAGAAAGTACTTGGTCGATCTTTCTGAAAATGTGTAGGTGACATGGGTCATGGATGATGCCCGATGTTTTATTTTTACATATATTTGCCCTAAACGGTTTTCCTTCTTCATGGAATATCTCAGAAAGTACGTGGCCAATATTTCTGAAAATTTGCCGATGTTCAGGTTTACCGTTATAGCCGTTACTAACGTCCCATAATGGTTTTCTTCCTTACGGGAAATCTCAGAAAGTTCTTGGCCGATCTTTCTGCAAATTTGTAAGTTACTCATTATAGGTCACAGATGATGGCTGAAGTTACCAGAATAACCATTACTAACAGTTAGAGGCATGCTCTAAAGGCAGGTGAAGACAGTACTTCTCTGGGTCCTCCCCAGCACCTTCGAGTGTTTCTTTTTCTTTTTCTTTTTTCTTCTAGACCAGCCCAAGACGGTTTTTCCTCTTTATGGAATATATCACGCATATTCAGGATGTACTGGGAGTACGTTTATATGCTTTGCATCTTGTTCTTTTTTTCAGGGGGAAACAAAAAACAATGGTAGCTACGTCGGGGTCACCACTGTCACACTGTCACTTTTGCACACACGCATTCATGACAGCATTTACTCCATACGCACACGCAATCTTTCCAATCAACCAAAAGGCGCACTACCGAATGTTTTTTTTTCTTCTCCCCCTCTCCTCCAGGGAAAACACTTTACTAAATTAATCGAACAATTAATAAAGAAATTCTATACATGTTTCACTCTCCCTCTTCACAATGAGAGATAAAACAAAATACGAATTGATATCAATAAATTCTTACAAGATTCCTCCTTCTTGCCGAAGAAGAAATACCCACATCCTCCAGAATATAAAGTTATGACCTTTTACATAACATTAGCCCAAGATCCAGACCAGGGGAATAAATCATTCACGCATTCATGATGCCATACCTGCATCAGAGGAAGCACTCACCCCATACTGTCATGATACCCTGTCCGCATCAGAAAACGTGCTGACCCCTTGAACTCTCCAATCAATGGGGAAACGATGAGAGATCCAACTCCTCTACCCGGGGTTTCAATTGCTGGGGCTAAACTATCGGTGTGTTCCCCACACCATGGCCATCATTAAACACCCGTCTCAGCACTTAAGAAACAGATGCTGTCGCAGCATCAGAGGGAGAATAGCTGACGGGGTGAAGGGTGAAGGGTGAAGGGCTGAAACACGAATAAGGTTTCGTATAAGTAACCTGCTTCCCAATTCAACATATGAATTCTTTCTTTCTCTTTCTTAGGTTTTCCCCCCTGAACCTTTCCCCAACTATCTATGGCTCACCTGGTAATGACTGGTCAGTGGTGAGGACACCTTGACCAACGTCCTGACAGGTTCGAGCCTGTAGCCATCTCCTGGCTAAAACTTCTTTCTTTCCTCCCTCCTCTTAGTGAGTGCATACTCAGTGTTCAAAACACAGACCAACACCTTACCAGGCCTTATTAAACTATCTCTCAGTGGTCACTTTCACCCTTGTTTATCTTAATGAGTGATCCTCACAATTATTGGGGACGCCCACTACACTAGTCAAGCTACATGAATATTCTTCCTTTTTTAGTTGTGGCATGGGGGAAATGATTCATATCACTAGACTACATGTGATGGAGCGTCACATGCCTTGATGTGAGGCTACGTCACATTACAGACATTCATCTGTTGCCGTAGCTGAAGGGTTGTTGGGAATCTTCTCGCGTTTAGGTTTTCCTAAAGAGATACTCTCAGACCAAGCTACCCAGTTCAATTCTGATTTGATGAAACAATTTCATGTGTTGTGTGGTACCAAGGGAATCAGGACTACCCCTTATCATCCTCAGGCTACTTGATGCGTGGAGAGATTTCACGGTACTCTGAAGTCTATGCTTAAAAACGTAGTACGTTCGTACCCAAAGGCGTATCGTTACCTACCTGCTCTGTGTGTGCATGTAGAGAACTCCCATCCGAAAGTATTGGCTTCTCACCCTTTGAGTTGCTGTTCGGTCGCCAAGTAGGTGGCCCTGCTGCCCTACTACAAGAGTCTTGGACTCAAGCAGATAACCAGGATTCAGATGCTAAGCCTCTGTATGCTTATTTGTTTGAGCTGAAGAACGTTATCGCTGATTCCTGTAGGATAGCTATGGAGAATTCTATTGACTCTGCCTCAAAGGGTAAAAAACTATTTCGATGGCAAAGTTAAGGAACGTCGTTTTGCGGTCGATGCCGAAGTACTTTGTACTGTTTCCCACTGACTGGGACAAGTTTTTAGCCGGTTGGTCAGGACCTCTCCCTGTCACCAAAGCACTCCACCCTGACTATCGAGTCCTCATTAAAGGCAAGGAGAAAGGTTTTTCATGCAAACATACTAAAACGGTACATTCGTCGTGCTGCTGTATCACTGTCTCATGTTGTTCCCACTGTCATTTCCCAAGGTAATTTGGTTCTATGGTCGGACATAGCACCTCTCACCTCTGAGCGTAATGAGATTCCTTTGAAATATTCCTCGGAAATTGTTCTCCCTGTCGAAACCTCTACGGATTCTCGGGTTTCTGCCATTGCTTGTACAGTTGGTGTGGTTCATGATTCTGACGATACACTGCCTATCCCTACTTTGTCTGTTCCAATGGCATCTTCCATGCCAGACAAGGATATTCGGTCAGTGCTATTTGATACCACTCTCTCAGACAGCAATGCTAGGGAACTTTGGTCGATCTTCGAGAATTTTCAGGACATTCTTACTCCCCAACCAGGATCTTTATCTGGAAATGTGCTCCTAGAAATTCCACTGACAACTGATGTGCCAGTGAAGAAGAAGTCCTATGATATTCCTTTTTCTGCCAGAGAAGTCGTAGATAGAAAAGTTCGAATTATGTTGGATTTAGGTATTATCGAGCCTTCCAATAGTCCCTACGCTTCTCCAGTTGTCTTGGTGAGAAAGAAGGATGGTATATGCCGTTTTTCTATCGATTTACAATCACTGAACAAAGTCAGTCTTTGATGCCGAACCTATCCCTGATCTAGGTCTGTTCGCCAGATTGGCAGATGCACAATTTTTCACGAAAATTGACCTAGCTAAGGGATGTTGGCAGATAGTTGTGAAGCCTGAAGATAGACCCAAGACAGCTTTTACAACACATCTGGGCCTCTTTCAATTCAACCGGATGCCGTTTGGTTTTGTGTCGGCACCTGGTGTTTTTGCACGCATGATGCGTATGCTCAATATGGACCAGTTCTCTGCTGTCAACTTCTTTGATGACATACTCATTCATAGTGTGTCTTGGGATGCACATCTCCGCCATGTGCAAGGTGTTGTTTCTTGTCTGAGGTTTTTCAACCTCACAGCCCTTCCCTCGAAAGTCGAGGCACGATTCCAATCACTGGAATTCCTAGGTCACACGGCTGAAGGTGGTACCATGCGCCCTGTCAAGGAAAAAGGTTGACAAAATCTTGAAGATTTCCATCCCTACTATCAGCGAGCAAGTCAGGTCTCTATTAGGCTTACTCAGCTTTCATAGAAGATATGTTCTTCGCTTTTCTACTCTCAGTGCTCCACTCTCGGATCTGATTAAGGACACTGGTCGTGTTGGACGATTGATTTCTCGGAACCCTTAGTGTTCTGAAGCATTGCACAAGATTCAAAGTATTCTGTCCTCTGCACCTGTTTTGCCCTTACTTAGATTATGTAATGTCTTTGTTCTTAGAACTGATGCCAGTTCTGTAGGACCAGGTGCTGTTCTGCTTCAGGAACGTGATGACGTTCTCCACCCAGTTGTATTTGCTCGTCGTAAACTACTACACCGTGACAGAGCGTACAGTACGATTGAGCGAGAATGTCTGGCCATAGTTTGGGCTGTACAAAAGTTTGTGCGATTCCTTTGGGGAGTCCAGCTAATTCTGCAGACAGACCATCGTCCATTGACGTATCTACGCACGTCGAATTTCAAACATTTCAGGATTATGCGCTGGGCTCTGTCACTGCAGGATTTCTCATTTGAAGTCAGGCCGGTTCCAGGATCATCAATTGCTGACCTTCTGTCACGTTCTTGTGAGGACCATTTCATCCCCAAGATATCACTTTGTCTGTATTCCAGAGTTTTCCAGAGTTTGCTGCCTTTTCATGTGTCTTTCTATCATTTTGGGTAGGAGTATCAGTATACTTTCTCTTAGTAAACACAATTCGGTCTTTTTTTTTTTTTTTTTTTTTTTTTAGGGGATTATTTTGATGGACCGTGTTTTGTCCGATCACAGTTTTTATAAAAAAAAAACTCCGCTTACCAGAGCATGTTTACCGAAAAACCGTTTGGTTAGGTCGGTTAACTGGTGTTCACCTGCACACCGTATAAACCGAGTGTGAGCGCGGGTAACCAACCAGTCTCTGAAGAAATTCCGGATAGTTCGCCTACCCAGTTCAGCCGACGAGGGACTCAGTTCAGTTGTTGTGACAGCCAGATATGCTGAGTTAGTTAACAAATTGAGGGTCCAAATCGAAATCGTTTCTCCCACTGTTAGGAGTTTGTAACTTCCTCAGTGCCAGTGAAGCTATTTTGTGTTTTAAAAAGAAAAGAGAGAAACCATTCATGGCTTTGCTATGCTTTAATTGCTACCGTGTAGGAGTAAATTATCGTTTAGCCTATGTCGGATAGAAAGCAGAGGAAGCATGCTGTGATCAAAATAGGACACGGCTTATGCTTTATTATTGTTTCAAAAAGGGAAAAAAAAACAAAATTGTATATTTTTTTTTGTTAAAGGGTCACAATGGTGAGCTCCAGAGGTGAGCAACGAAAACTGTCATGTGTTCATGGTGTCCCCGAATTACTCTGATTTATACTGTGGGATGCCAAGCGGAAATCCTTCTAGATTCCAATGTGGGGAGCTAAATGGAAACCTTTCTCATATGTATGTATTGCTGATGGATACCAGTGATGAATAATCTTTCTGTTATGTATCTATTACTGATGGATACGAATATATGGAAATAATGTTGAGGGTTGTTTAAAGCAAGCTTATGCTGTTATGCTATATGATGTATAGTGAACATTTTTTTTTTTTGCTGTCCCAACCGCTGCGCCACCTCAGAGGCAGTGCACCCACGCGCCACTCATTCCGACGCCCCGTCCACAGCCACAGCCCGGTCGGTCCCGCCGCAGCCCCGGCACCGGCAATCCACAGGGAGCAGTCAATGTCAAGTCGTCAAGAGGCAACCCACCGAGGAGACACTGCACTGCCGCCGAGTCATTTCGGTGGTGTTCAGTGGCGCCTGTTCTGATCTAACATATGCATGACACCACCTACTAAGCCCCTACTGACGACAATGATTGCTTAGTCGCGGAGCCGACATGGGTGAGCTCTCCCTCCAGAGGGCACCACCACGTCCGTCCAACGACAGTCCCCATGGAATCGCCGGTACCGGTGACCCCGACGGAACCAAACCAAGGCCACACACGTGGAGAGGACATCGAAATTGAGGTCACCATGAGAGCAAGGCATGAAGGGCCACAGAATTTGAGACATTTTTTTTATGCTGATCAATGAGAATGAGGATGATTAAGATGATGCTACGGATTTCCATTTCGGTCTGAGACTACATGACAGGGCTGTACTCTACGCTTCCTTTCATAATATATCCCGGCGTCAACCAGGCCCGAGAGATACAGGCACCTGCAGTGTTGGTCAGGAAATTTGAGCAACACTCTCAGAAACGCATCCATTAAGTAGATGAAACTCGACTGTGTGGTCCCAGTCTTCCCAATTGAGTCCGCAGCAGACTCAACTCTGGGTAAGAGCTGGTCGGGGCAGAAAAAAACCCCACATGACTCTGATGGGATTTGAACCCACGACCTCCCAGCCGGGAGTCCGGGACGCTAACCACTTCGCCACGGCGGCTGGTTGTATAGTGAACATCTACCTGATGTTAACAAGAATGCGCAAAGATTATGTCATGTTTGTAAGGGATATTGATATGGGGAATAGTTGCTTTTAATTAAAAAAAAAAATGAAAAAAAAAAGATGAATGAAAACGTTTTCTCTTGAGAGGTAGTTATCTTGTAAAACGTTAAAACATTATCTTGTGAAATGATCAAAACCCCTTTTTTAGGAACGAGATGAGAGAAGGTAATGATGCACTAATTATACCTTCGCTCATTGTGAAGGTCTGTATGGTAGTCTTTTCTCGCTAACGCGAAGGTTATGATTTTGAAGAAAAATGATGTCTCAGCGTGTTGAACTTTTGAGACAGTAATTTTGAAAGAAGTAAAGTGTCTCTTTTTATTAAAATCTTGTCGATTTTTGTCTGTACATAAAGCGCTCTGTTTACGATAGAATTAGGAAGCCATTATTAACTGTGAGTGTGATTAAAAGACTATGGATAGTAGGCTGGATAGTCAAAGACGTTTTCTCAGTTCTCCCAGGTTGAGTTTGTCCCTGGTGTCCTTGGGAACTGGTTGTCCCCACCTCGGGTCCGGGGCCTGTTGAGTGTCCCCATTCTCCACCATGCCGGGTGTGCGAGAGGCTGGTGCATGCCAGTATCGACCCGACAAGTCAGCTGAGCCAGCGCCTTTTCTGCGAGAGAAGTCGTCGCCTTGGGTTCGAGGCCCTAAGTCCTTTTTGGCAGCTGCGCTCTGCCTTGGTCCTGCCTAGTCAGAACCACCGCCTGTGTCGACAACGACCTG